>CAUJNA010003549.1:2325231-2427731 GCA_963377175.1 Effrenium voratum | reverse complement strand
TTGCACGCAGCACTCGTGTCAACAACCTCTTCTCCGAGAAAAAAAAGCCTGTCTTTTTCCGTGTGTGTGGGTGTCTGTTTTGAGAGTTGTGGGATTGAAAGGGAAACCAAAAGGATCACCACAGCTTGCTTCGGGCCACAAAGGACACCCGTCTGGTTGCTTCAACAGAGTTCGATGCCAAACAATCGTCGTCGAGTTGAGTCGAGTCGCGGTGGTGAAGGAAACGCGCGGCCGCTTTGGATGCGGGGACGGCGCTTGCCTGACAGCAAATAAGGAAGTTTCACGTGTTTCGCAGTTTCACGTGTTTTTGAGAAGCTCACAAGAGCTTTGGCCAAAACCAATAGGGGCATCTTTTTCAAGAATGGGGGGATACTTTCAATCGCTTGGTCATGACTGCAACGATCGCAATTCACAATTATGTTGCCTCTTATATTACGTATTTCCAAGAGGACGTGGGGACATTGGGTTCCCCCGGTCGTTGCCCAGATTCGAGTCCCATGTCCTCCCAAACCAACAGCGGACTACCCATATTGACAATATCTAGAGCCTCTTTCAGCCCAGAAATGGGCGATGGCCCTCTCTTGTTGGTTTGCAAAGGCATGAAAAAGGACCAACGTCTCGAAAAGCAATAGAAGCACCATGAACATCACAACAAAGCCCTGCTCTCTGTTGGACATGCGAAACGGGAAACCAACTTGAAACGAAGAATGGCATGGCTGAATGGCGAAACGTATGACACTTAAGCATTGGAACCTCCCCCCCAGAAAATCGAACTGTTGCAGGGCGCACTGAACGGAGCGATGCAGATGTCAACATAAGTTGGACACTTCCATGTGATGACTTGCACAAGGCTTACTCGCCAGTCATGGTTTCCATCTACCAGGACCCTGTGACCTTCTTACTGCCTTTGTAGCCCTCGTGTGGGTCAAAGACTGAAAAAATGGGGTCCACAAAGGGTCCAAGTGCCAACCAAAAAAAAAGAAAACAAGGCAAGAACATCGCCAGGACACAACCTCCTTCGCCTTTTGTTTCTCTACACTGCTCTACACCAAAACCCATTGCCTGGGGGTGAACCACTCCGCTTGCCAACTCCGACACTTGCAGCAATAGAGCGACACGGCTCTCCGCTGCCCGTAGCAAGTGAAGCATCAACAGCAACTCGCGAAACATGGATACACAAAATCAAACCCAAGCACAGAAATATCACATCAGACAAATCAGCAAACACCACAAACATCAAGCACATCAAAAGCCTCAAAGTTGTCCCTGCCTCTTGGTCTCCATGGCAGAGAGAGCCTGAAAACTCCGCAGCGATCAGTCACATGGTCCAGTGACAAAAACCAACCACATTGCTTGACCAATTCTCGGGGCCAAGAAACGCGTTCTCTTCGGCGATTCTCTCCCTTAGGGGGGCCAAAACAACCTGGCTGGAAGTAGGACCCCCGCAAATATATATATATATATATAATTATATATATATATATATTTGCCTGGTTAGTGGAAAACAAAAGGAACCCCACAAAAGCCAAAAAGCAAAAAGGGGAGCTAATTCTGGTGAAAAGGTGGATCAACCAGGCGTGTTTCGCTGTAGGAAGCCCTTGGATCCATTGTCCTTCTGGTTTCCAGGGCCGGTTCCCGTGGCAAATGGATCCAGAGGCCTGTGGAAGCCCAAATAGACGATGAGGGATGCTTTTTGCGCAACTCGCCTTACCATCCATAGCCGGGAAAAGATCTTTCCTTTGGCCAAGCTTGACGAAACCTATTATCAACAAAGTCGCATTTGGAGAATGCTTGATGCGTCTTGTACATGACATTTAGGTCCTTTGGCTTGATATGAATGGCAGTCCAAAAAAGAAACCTCACTTCCTTAGTGCATGGGCCAAACAGGGCAAACCCAACTTTATGTTTTCCCCGCAAATGGTCCAGCCCCACGAAGCTTAAAGGTCCAGGAACTTAGAACGCGAGACGGTCTTTGTGTTCCAGGGCCATGATCTCTGATCTCTGAGCGCTTGGTAGGTATGCCAAACCTGATTTCCCAACGTGATGGAACACATGGCAATTTTGGCAGCACATACCCCGGGTTTGGACGTGGCCGCTGCTGACCCCTCGGACATGCGTCCCATTTTTCTGCGCGTCCAATGAGGTCCCGTAGGAGTCCTAGACCAAAAACAGGGTACGAATCTTAACCCCGGATGAAGCAGAACCCCGGATCGGTGGATTTTGATTGGGGGGGGTGGCCAATTCCTTTTAGTGGTTGGATTCCTGACTTTTTTAGTGGTTGGATTCATCACTTTTTTAGTGGTTGGATTCAGGCCACTTTTGGAGGGAACACCGGAACACCCCCCTAATGATGGGACGGGTTCTACTTAGATCCTGGATCAACAATACCCAGGAGTGGAGTTTCTGTCTTAGCGGTTCCCAGATTTTGAGACTCACCTCGCCGCGCCTGGCGGTTTCGACCCGCGGCAAGCGCAAGGCGACTGGTCACTTGGGCCCAAAGCGCAAGGCGATGTGTCCAGGTGAGGCGACTCCGTTGGCTGCTTCGCTCCCTGGAAACAATGAGAACATGAGGTGGTTGCGAAATCCATAAAACGCACCACCGTTCAGAAACCCTGGTTTCTGAGTCGATTCCCCTGTAAATACCAACCGACAAATCCGATAATGGTTTCAACCATGGTTTCAAAGTGGTGCGAACGGATTTTGTCCATCCACTGTATTTTCAGTAGTGAAATCGACTCCCCAAGCCCACAAAAAAGCCAAGGGAAAATGAGCGAGTTTCTCAAATTCCGCTTCTTCCATTTGCTTTTTCGCCCCTGAGTGAAAATACACATGTCCAGTGAAATCGATTCCCCTGCAAAACCAACAAGGGAAAATATCAAATAGTCTTAAGCAAATGGAAGGCGGACTTGGGGGTGCTCCCTGTCAGGCAAGTGACGCTAAAGCATCACCCCCAACAAACGACGGCTCTTCTCCATACCAACCGCGAGAGCAGTTTTCTTTAAAAGCAGTCCCTTGAGCATCTCTAGGTTTCCAATGCAGTTTTCTTTAAAAGCAGGTTTCCAACAAGCAAGAACCAAGAAAGAGTAAACCACATATTTACTGGTACCCACAGATCCCCCTCGCTCGCCGATTTTCAACTGGTTCTTTACACCTGGGTTTTGGGCAAGTTTCATAAGAACGGGCCCTCAAAACAGGCGGCCCGACCCCCTTTTTTGGATGGCCTCAAAGAAACGCCAAGTAGATAACCAGCCATTCTGAGGGCCCCCAATTTTTAAGACAAACCCTTTGGTGATACTGTGGATGGACAGAATCCTGCACCACTTTGAAAAGAATGGGAACCCTTGTTTGTTGGTATTTACAGGGGAATCAACATTCCAGGGCTTGTTAGGTGGTGCAGGATTTCGTCCACCTACAGTATCAGCAAAAAACAGGTGCACCCAACATAACTTTGCCGGCATTCGGGATAATTGGCCTGTCCTGTTGCTGGTACCCTGTGGGTGGTTTTCTGAGGGAAGCCACGAGAGGTGTTCTACTTTAAGACAACAGTAACAGCATCCCAGTCCTTGCTACCAATATAGTAGGTAACCAGCAATCCTTACCTGTGGGTAAGACATGATCGCCTGGTTACCTACTATGGTGGGTTTCCGCTTGCCTGGAAGGCACACGTGAGGTCAGAGTCAAAGCATGGTACATGAGTCCAACGATTTTCAGAAGTGGAGAATCAAAAGGGTGAAGCAGTGGCACAGTGGTATGGTTACGACTGCCCCCACCATCCGACTGCATGAGTTGCCGTTATGGTGCTCAAGTTTGGTCCTCACGTTCAAGCTTTGAGGGTTTCCGCCCCAATCCGTGAAAGCCTAAGATCGCGGCAAGAGGCCACAACTCAGTTGCCCAAAGGACGAACTCCTTTTTGGGGGGCAGTGGACCAAACGGCGGTGGAAAGAAAAAGGTCAAACGGTGGATTCGCTTTGGTTGCAAGTCCGGGTTTGGGAATGACCAAGTCGGGGATTTGGGAATGGATCGGATTGTTTATAGGGGTCGTTGCATTTCTCATTCCCTGCCGAGAACCAGTAAGGTTGTCTCAAAATAGGAATCGGAACGGTGTCCTTTCGGTTCCTTTTTAAAGCAAACAGGTACCAACTCCAAAAAGAGACAAGCCACCCACTTGATCAGGGTATCCTCAAACTTGGCTGGGGGTCAAAAACAGGTACCCAACATGGAACCCTGATCCCCTGGTGGTTTCATTTTGACCCATGCCCAAATGTATCTGTATCCTCTAGCGGGGTTGCTCCCTCCCCGCAAATGAAGCCCATCAGGTCGTGAGCGACCATTTTTTGATGGACATCGATCCTTCTCCAGAAGGTCTACTTGGATGTTCCATCAAGTGCCTGGACCCTCAATACTCAAACCACCCTTCAAAAGAGGTTCGTTCCCTTATAATCTTCACCCCATCTTGACCAACGCCTGTTGGGGGTCCCGGGGTTGTGGGGAATCCGGAGACGCCAACACCACCCCCCTGTGAATATACAGGTTGGTTGATTCGCATGGGGTCCACATTACTTGGTTGACGTTGGAAGGGAGCAACAATTTAAATGTTAGCAGTTAAGTGGGGATTTCCCACTAAACCACAATAAGCACAAATGTGAAATGTAGAACCCAACAACAACCATATAATGGTGATACCCTACTAGCTTAAACACCCAAGTGGCCATCCAGTCAGCAAAGCCATCGGTCTAGGCCCACCGCGGCTGCGCCTTCCTCGCTTCGAATCGAAAGCAACGAAGCCGAGGGGAGCGCGGGTGGAACTTGGAGGCATACTGGAGGACATAATTCCCTAGGTCCTCCAGTAGAGAGGTTAGAACAAGGGTACCGACTTGTTTTCGGTAGTTTAATTTTGGTAGGGGAACCCTCCCCCAAAAAAGGGTAACAGGGCACTACTGGGGGACCTAGTTCCATTTCGCGCCACCTAAGAAAACCTGGTTTGTGATGATTCCCCTCCAAATACCAACAAACGTTCTGGTGTCCACCATGGTTTCATTTCGTGCGACATGAATTTCGTCCATCCACAGGGGGTTCCTTTGCAAATGGGTGCTTCCGCGTCCGTGGGTCGTCCCCGTATCCCTAGCCCCGGAGGTCCCTGGAACCGAATCTGAAGGCTGCCCCCAACCCCGGACGAGCCGATTTCTTTTGGCCTATCGACTCCAAGTCAGCTGTTGGGGCAAAAACCTATTTCCAGAACCAGCCTCCCCTAGGCAAAACATACCCTACACAGTGCTTCCACGTCCTAGGTCCTAGTAGGTCACCGGGGGATTACCCATGATTTTTAAAGCCTAGAGGTAGCCATACCGAAGGGTTTCGTACTATAGTGGTTGCGGGCTAGACAAAACACGGTGCTTTCTTTGCAAAGGTACGACAAAGTTTTACGGGTTTTGAAGCCCCAGGTAGTAATAGATTCCACTTCAAGCCAACACAAGGAGCACAACAAACCAACGGAAGGATGCCCCATGTTTCTTTTTCCTTACATCACCAAGGGAAACTCGCACAGGAAACAGGGACTACGAAACGCTGACTTCTGTACAAGGATCCTATTTCGAGAATTCCATATTGTTGTCTTTGTTCTTTTGCAGGGAAGAACAACATCAACCCTCGCATCATGATTGCAAACCATCGAAGGCTGCACGTGTTGGCCCATCCAGCCCTGGATAGTTCACCATTGGTGGTGGCCTTCCTTTGGCGTCCAAAATGGAGTTCCATGGGTTGACAAAATGGACCTGTAGAATCAGCCGTTGATTGGATTTACCATATCACTTGTAATTTTGGTTGGAGCCTGCTTACGAAACTGCCCCCAGGTGCCGACAAAGTTATAGCCATGAGAGTTAGAACCTCTAGGTCCTCCAGTAGAGAGGTTAGACTAAGGGTACCCTTTTCTGTAGTCTATTTTAGTAGGGGAACCGAATCTCCCAACCAAAGAAGAATCGGTGAGAGGTCGGGCACCAATTGCTGGGGGACCTAGACCTACTCACCTGACGTTGACGCTGCTTGACGAATCCAAGTGAAGCAAAGGCCCTTTGAAAAAACAGGGCTCAGCCCCCTGCAAAGAGTGAACCACTTTTTGTGGTCCCAACATCGAAACCCCACAACCAACTTAAAAACAACCGACGACCTAAGGAAACGGATGGCTAAGTTTTACCAAGCTTTTGGGTCCGAAGCTTCTTTTGTTTCGAGGAAATGGGGAATGCAACTCGTGTCAAAAGCTTTGCGCCAGCCTATGCTAAAGCTCAGTCTGGCAATGTGAAGAGCCAGCGGTTTCTGTGATCCATGCCGAAGCTTGTGGTGTCCAGAGCCTCTGTTGGACCAAAAGGAAACATGTGCTTAAAAAAGACATTTTTTTTTGGGAGGATCTTTTTATAATTGGGGGGGGGACCCGTATTTATTAATAGGGGGGTGAGATTGCCAAGTTGAACGATGTTCAAAACTTCCTCCAAGTCCGACCTTCCAAGCTTTTGGTTTCATTGGCAACCATGTCACTAGGTCCTAGGTCAACCTTCTAAAGACTTTGCCTTTTGGGAAAGAAAACGGTCCCTTTGTAAACCTAAATAGGGGTACCCGCAAAAGCGTACACATCGGTCGGTGCAGAATGGGGTACCCCAAGATGGTTGCGTCTTTGGTTTCCTTTCAACACAAACCCATTATGGGCACCATAAAAGAAACACTTCATTTTCTGAGTGGAATGGCAAAAGAACAAGTCGCAAAAAACATTGGATCTACTTAAATGGTCCAAAAAAGCTACTAGCCCAGTGCTTCCAGGCGGTTCGCCACTATAGTAGATAACCAGGAGTTGTTCCACGATGTAAACCGAAGGGTTACCTATGATACTGGTACCTGGAAGCACAGTAAAGCTCAGGAGGTGACTAACTAGGTCCAGTAGCGAGGTAAGGGTACCAACTTTTTTCTGTAGTTTATTTTAGTAACCCTCCCCCAAAAAAGGGTGAGAAAGGGTACTACTGGGGGACCTAGTTCCATCTCCCAACTGAACCCAGAACGGACCATCTGCAAACATTGACCAAACATGGTCATGGTTGCCCTACCAGCAATCCTCACGGTTGTCCAAGTCCCCTAAGGGGTTACTGACCATGCTTACTCACCCCAAGCAAAAGCAGTAGATTCTTCCGATGTCCAACTCTTGGTTGACGTTGGAAGGGGAGCAACAATTTAAATTTTAGCACTCAAGTGGGGATTTCCCACTTAAACCACAATAAGCAAAAATGCAAAATGTTTCCCAACAACAACCATGAACTCAGGTGACAAAAGTCCAGCAACACAATCACACCCACTTCCATCCCTCACCTCCGGGCGCTGGCTCTGACGACTTTGGCTCTGCCGACTTTGGCTCTGCCGACTTTGGCTCCGATCCTTCGTGGCACGGGGGCTCCAAGGACGGCCCCAACCCGAGGAGCAACAAAAACTGACCCTTTTTTGTTTGTTTGCAGCCCGCAGCAAAAAAAAACAAACAAACTAAAGATATCTTAAAACCCGACAGCAGTGAAGAAGCCATGTAAAGAATCAACAAGTTGCCAAACACCATGTAAAGATCAAAAGGGCGCATACCCGCGCCTATTTCCGGTCAGGACTGTCCCTCACCACACCCTAGTATGGCTCAGCTTCAGCCAAGGCAAAATATTAAGGAATCAATTCTTCTGACATGGGGAAGCGTGCAACAAGGAGCTCTGTTCACAATTTCTGCAATAAGAGAACCGGGCCAAGTGAATAGGTCACACCACGGTGGTAAGAATTGGCTTCTGCACCGAGTATCGTTGAATTTGTTTTCCACCAAACACACATAGCCCACATGCGCAAACCTGACAATGAACGCCTTCGCTGAGTAGCCCCTTCCGGACCCAGGACTAAACAGGGATCCTTACATGGTACACCTGAACATTGCCTTGTAAATGGTGGTGTCCTTTTATTTTGGTGGAAAAAACAACATGTTTCAAATGGTTGCAAAATGGAGATCTTTTAAGGAGCCCTGCTTGCTAAAAGCGCTTAACCTTTTAGGGCCATATGTATTTGACGCCTTCCCACAAAGCAGCCGTGGATCGAACCGAACAAACAAACACCGTGGAACAACCTGGAGTCTCCCTGTGACCCTTAAAACATGGGTCAATGACCAACCATTATTTTGGGTAATGACCCCATTTTTGAAGGGTCATGGAGACTCCAGGAAACATCAAACATCGAAGACGTTGTTCCTGAAAAAGTGTTATGTTTGATTCCCTCGATCATGGAATTGTTCAGGAAAAGCCCTCCCGAGTGTGAATGTGTGAGACTCTTGTCCCCTGTGCTTCGAAGTGAAGATTCCCATCCCTACTGTGGATGGACGCAATCCATTTTGCACCACCTAAGAAACCTGGCTTCTGATGACTCCCCTGCAAATACCAGCAACCCATCGTTTCCCATGGTTTCAAAGTGGTGCGAACAGATTTTGTCCATCCACCGTGATGGTCGATTCGTCTGCGGCAAGTCAGCACAAAGTTCCTGGGCTGCCCTCAGATCTCCTGCTAAAAAGTTTAACTTTTAGTTGGTTAAATGGAAACCCATCCACTAAACCAACTAAACATAAGTAAACACCCAAAGAATCGGATGGATGGGAATCGCCAAGAGAACGTGGATGGTTCAATCCAGCAAATGGAAACTTGGAGAATCCCATTCTGCCAGTTCATTCTCGCGGCTCGGGCCCCTTCTCCTTTTCCATACCAACAGACTTCCAGGATTGTCCAAGCTACTTCTATGATATGGCTATGTGTATAAAGACCTTTAAATTTGTACCACCTAGATAAGTGCACGCGAATCTGGGCGAAGTAATTAGCAAAAAACATTGGAACATCCGGGAATCCCTGAAAGAAACCTTGAGCGAGGTAGCCGACTCCCATTGAAGTCACATATATGTCCGCCTTTCGCACAAGAGGTTGTGTTGCAAAGCAAGCCCGCCTTATGGTCAGGTATCACTGGAGCGTTTCAAAACCTTCAGCTCGGTGGGCTCCAACAAAACTACGGCTTTGGAGATCTACACATTTTGGAAAAAAGGGACCCCAGCAAAACGGTTATCTTTTTTGCCTGGTTCGTGGAAAACAAAGGGAACCCCAAAAAGAAAAAAACAAAAAAGCAAAAAGGGGAGCAAAAAGGGGAAGCTGTAGGGACTTGCGACTGGGGATCGTTGCACAGCTCGGCAAAGATATGGGCTTTTCAAAATCCAAATCGGTTAGGCCCCAGACATCCGATTCAATCCAACCACTAAAATAGGAAGCCTAAAATGGGTGGTGAATTCACCGAAAACCCCAACATGGGATCCCAAGACGGTTTTGACAACCACGTCCAAATGGAGACCTGTTTTCTGTGCTGGCAACTCCGGCCCGTTGAGGGCCTCCGGCAAGCAGAGAACTTCTCGCGCCCCGAAATGGCTGGCTTCCCATTAAGTAAAAACTACCGCAAGCTCAGCTGGCCCAACACAAATGACGTGCTTGAGACTGGTCCACATGGGTGTGGCTCAAAGTTTGAGAGCCAGGGTTGTGCAGGTTTTAGCCTTTGTTTACATTTACCAAGGTGCCATTTTAGTATATGTTTTTGAGCCACAGCCACATCTTGTTCTCATGCAAAAAGGCAAGAGACTCTTTTCGGAACGAGTGGATTGGCCATTTTTTCTAACTTTTGAACCCCCCTCGCCCAGACATGGAAGAGTCCAGGATTGGTTTGGAAGAGCTAAGGTTCCATTTACAGCCAACTGGGGGAGCTTTCCTGGGGTAGTATCACACCAAAACGAGCCTTCTCCAAAACCTTGAAGTGCACCTGGAGTCTCCTTCTGACCCTTAAAACATGGTCGGTCAAAACCCCAGAAGAATAATGGGTCATTGATTGACCCTTGTTGAAAGGGTGGGTCATGGAGACTCCAGGAACCCAGAAAGTCGGATTGAACAAATTGAGGGTCTGGGGCCAGACCTAGGGGTAACCACCAACCATTCTTTCCAGGTTTCTAGAAAACCACCCAAAACCCTGGGGAAGTTTACCCAAGTTTTGAAAAGAACGATGGCTGAAAAGAAGGGAAACGGATCGTCAACCCCAGGAAGGCCCCCCTTAAAACCAGCCATTCCCCCCCACCCCCCCCCCACCCCCCATCATCCCCATCATCCCCTTTTTCCAGGTGTCCTCGGATCGAGTCCTGCGACCGGTCAGGATGGGACAGAAACCGGGGATCGCCTTCCCAGAGTCTCCAAATCTGCACCTTTTTCACAAAGGGTCAAGAGCCAAGCATTCTTTTGGGAGTACTGACCAACCACTTTCAGGCTCAGATTCGGAGACTCCAGGCCCCGAAAAGTCGAAACTCTGTGTCTTAGTGGACACTACCACAGAAGCCAAAAAAAAAACGGCTTGGAACCGAGGAAGATAACCATGGTCGATTCGCTCGAGTTGTTCCAGTGGGAGAGTTTGGAATGACCAAACTAAGCCCCGGGCTGGCAAAAAAAACCCTGGAACTTTTAGTTTACCAGTCAAAAAAACGAGACAGTGAATCTGCCACGAAATGGGACAAGTTGCCCATGTATGGTCGTTTGAGTCATAATCAAAACCCGGTCCAAACATGGTGAACCCAGAACCATTCGAAGGGCTTTAAGAAAGCAGCCGCACCTATTTATGGTTGTGATCGTCCCTTACTGTCATCTACCCGGGTTTTGATTGACTCATTCGGGGGCCAGAAATATTGATCAATATGGCTTGTGGGTCCGAAATAAGTACCCAGAACGGAACCATGGTAAATGGAAACATGGAGTCAAACCTCAGGTTGCCTGGCGGTTTAATTTTGACCCATACCCATATTATACACATACTGTGGATAGACAAAATCCTGCACCACTTCGAAAACATGGGAAAACAATGCTTGTCGGTATTTACAGAAGAATCATTCTATGGTTTCGTAGGTGGTGCGAAATGGATTTTGCAACCATCCACAGCAATACAATATATATATATATATGGGTATCTGTGGGTTTCTTAGGTGGTGCATTTCGTCCATCCACAGTATTCTACACATATTTAAACATGCACCAAAGTATCAAACCCATTTCCCCAGGAACCCTGGGTGATTTTCTAGAAAGATTCAGATTTTTGGGAAAGAATGGAAATGGAAGTTACCCCTAGATTATATACACAAAATTCTACACATATCCTCGGGACACGAAGCATTTCCAAAGCGAACACTGGTGTCTCGAGCCCTCAGATTTTTTCAATCGCAGTGAGGGAAGATGAGTCCTGGAATGACCTGAGGCTGGTTAAAAGCAGCAGCTTATTATGGGTTGTTCAGTTGAGGCTCCGCTGCAGTCGCTCATGATGGGGGTCTGCGTTGTCAGCGCCCGCCGAAACGATGCCACGCAACGCTTGAAAGGCTGCGCTTGCTCTAAGCGCGCCCTCTGAAAGGCATTGATGGTAAATGAGGCTGGAGCTGATGAAGACGATGATGCTGCTGATGCATCCTGTGATGATTTTTCAGCCTCCTCCGATGCATCCTTTGATGACTCCTCCTCCTCTGACGATTCCTCCTGCAGCGCCGGCTCCTCTGATGATTCCTTCTCTGATGATTCCTTCTCTGATGATTCCTTCTCTGATGATTCCTCCTCTGATTCCTCCTCCGACAATGGCTGTGATTCCGCGTCCTTTGACAATGAAGCCTCGGATGCCTCTGTCTGTGATGCTACCTCCGACTCTGCTGATTCTTCCTCCAGTGCTGGAGCATTGCTGCTAGTCATGCCTTGAGCCTCAAATGCAACAATAACACCCAAACCTTGACTGCCACATGGTTTTGAGATAACTGCCACATGTCATGAGATGAGCTTTTAGGTGGTGCAGGATTTCGTCCATCCACAGTATTCTACACATATCTAAACATGCACCAAAGTATCAAACTCATTTCCCCAGGAACCCTGGGTGGTTTTCTAGAAAGATTCGGATTCCTGGGTTCAGAATGGAATTGGAAGGTACTAGAGTGTCCAATGGAAATTGCTAATTAAAGTTCCCAAAAAGTTGAAGTTCAAAGATTCAACCACATAGCCATAAAGAATGTAGATTGCTTCGTTGGGTTGCCCCTAGACTATATTTCATCATAAAATCATGATACATGGCTGCGGGTCAAAACCAATGGTTTTCTAGAAAGATTCGGATTTTTGGGAAAGAATGGAAATGGAAATGGAAGTTACCCCATATATTCTACACATATCCTACATATATTCAGAATGGACATGGAAATGGAAGTTACCCCTAGATTTTACCTACCCCTTAAAACTCCAAGCAACCTGGGGAAGTTAATCTTTTACAGACATGTAGCCCATGTTACCCAAAAGTTGAGAACAGTTTTGTGTTTTTAAGAGGTAAGCCTAGACTCAGTTGCCCAAAGGACCTGGAACTAAAAGGTGATCACCTTTTGGGGCCATGATTTAGTCATGGACCAAAATGGGAAAACCAAAAGGTCAGATCCGGTCGATTCGCTTTGAACAACTGAGTTGATCTAAAAACAAATGAGCGGTGCCCAAAACTGGTTCACTTTTGGTTCTGGCTGCGTCTTTCGCAAAAGCTGCTTACCGCCGTATTGTCCTTGAGCAAAACTAGGTCCTCCAGTAGAGAGGTTAAGATAAGGGATAGGAGTAGATGACATCCACAACTTCTACACTCCTCGGGACCCGAAGCGTGGGTTTCGGGCCCTGGGGCCCTCGGGCCGCCGCGCCTGGGCCGGACTTCGTGGAGCCACTGGGCGGCCAAGGTCTCCGTCTCCACGCGGACGTCCAAACTGGGCGGCGGTTAAACCGTCCGGTGCCCCGGATTTGTTTTGTTAATTTTATTCTATTTTATGTTTAAAGATGTTTTTTTTGTTTTTGCTGGTTTTTTAGTTTTTTTTTTTTTTTTTCTTTTGTGAAGGTCTAATAAATAAGTCCGGTATGCCCCAAGAATTGGTTGGAGTCCCTGTTTCGCAAAAAGTTGAAGTCCCTTCAAACAAATAATTTGCACTTTTGCGGGTTCAATGGAGAGTCCTCGGTTTTGGAAAAGAGTCCAAGACCAACGATCAAACCACATGGCTGTGGTTGTCAAAACCATCCACGTGATTCCCATCCAAAAGAGATGCGTCCCAACTAAATCCAGGGAATCCCAGGGCCCTATTGATAAACTGGGGTTGATTAATATGGCTGTGGTGGTCAAAACCGTTCTAGGATCCCATTGTGGGGTTTTCGGTGCACCACTCATTTTAGAACCTGTTTAATGACTATGTCTGACATCCCAAAACAGGATTCAGCAATCAATAAGGTTTCACGAGAATCGGGGACCCCAGAGAAGTGTTCAGAAACCCATCTAGGTTCTCCAGTAGAGAGGTTAGAATAAGTTGGTACCAACTTTTTTCAGGACGTCTATTTTAATAGGGTTGAACCCTCCCCCAACAAATATAACAAACCTCTGTTTAATAAATACTGTGGATGGACGATATCCGTTCGCAGCACCTAAGACACCCTGGGAAACCATCGTTTGCTGGTATTTACTGGGTTTCTCAGGTTGGTGCAGGATTTCGTCCATCCACAGTATGGGCGGGTGCTTTTCCCTGGTTTTAGTGCGGACTTATCACTTTTGGAGGGAAACACCCCCAGAAAGTTGCTTGTCCGAAATTGAGGACAAATCGCTTCGAAACGCGAGGAAAGGAAAGCGCACCTAAGAAGTTGGACAGTTGGGAGCCGTGCATTGGTTTCCACCTGTCCACAAAGGAAACAAGAACCAGCTGTTCGCAGGCGGCGACCCTACAAAACTCGCTCCCGAACGAGTGGGTGGGCCTAAAAAAAAAAGAACTTGTTGATTGCGACTAAAATGGCCCAGCCCCAAAGAAGTGACTCAAGTCCAAGGACGAACTCAAGGAGCTCAAGACTGGGTGCGGGGCATCGCTGGGCACTTTGCGATGCGGAATCTGCTAAACAAATTGAATCCTGGCGTTTCGCCACTACCTGGAGTCTCCAGAGTACCCCCTTTTTTTCAAGGAACCGGGTTCCTCGGTTCCTGGAGTCTCCGGATCTGACCCAAATTAAAAATGGGTCAATGACCAACCATGATTTTGGGAGTAATGACCATCCATTTTTAGTAGGCAACCAGGTGTTTGGATGGAGGGACCAAACCCTCAAGCCCGGAAGAGGGGGGTTCGCTTGAGCACTGAGACAGGCCCGCTTTGGTAGTCAACTTTAAAGGGACACCCTCCGCAAGAAACAAAGGCCATAATAAGCCCAAATGATATCCCCAACACCTGAAGGCTCCCTTTGAACCCTCCCTGAAAGCTGCCCCAAACCACCCGAAAAGCCTGAGACCCCATAGCTTTCAGCTGGGGAGAAAGGAAAAAGGAAGCCACACACTGGGTGTCTGGGGCTTCAGGCTTTGCAAAGCGAAAAGCATTTCGGGACGCAGTGTTCCCAACAATTTCCCTTTGTACCCCAGATTTTTCCGGTTTTGGGCTCAGTTCAGGGAGATTTGTGGACTGACTACAGATTCCTACCAAGAACCCCGCTGATCCACGGTCGTGTTTTTGTTGCTGCTCCAGAAATGGACATGGGCGAAACATCGGCCCCCATGTCTGTGCCCAATAGTTGTCTCAACATCGGGGGACCCTGAAGAGAATGTTGGTTTTCCCTTTCGGTTGCCTTTTTAAACCAACCTGAAAGGTGTACCCTGACAAGGGTAGACGCAAACAAAAAAGGCCAACATGTGTTCACCGAGCTTCATCGCCATTGTCTCGGGGGTTCGCCTGACATCAGTCCACCGCGCCAAGATGAACACAACGCTCCTTTCCCAAATCCCTTGTACATGAAGGAGGGTTCCGGGGGGCCCCCAACGATCGGTCAAACAGATGAATCTAAAGGCCATTGTTTGAGGAACCTGCTTTCGGAGGACCCCATTTCCACCTGGTTGCTGTTGACCTCTCAGAGTTAACCTAGCCAAATCCAGTTCCTCAAGACCGAAGGAAGACTGCATCTTAGGTCGGAAGGAAATCCACCTAAACACCCTGATTCAGTCCCGCACTTAAAGTACCAACACACACACACACAAGTTGTCGCTGTGCTTTTTTATTTGGCCACCCCCAAACTCCCTAACGGTCGCGGACTCAGTGCCCAGAGACCCGGATTCGTTCGTTCGTTCCTGCACGTTTTGGCTGATTTGCCCTGTCGTGACGGCCCAGCTTCGCTGAACTTTCAGCCCACGTAAGATCTTGTGACTAGTGTATGTTTCGAGACGCAGTACCCTTGAGTTAAGGTTGCCTTGAAGACCAGATGTTTCTTCATAGGGTCCAGATCCATCACATACCCACTGCTTCCAGGCGTTTTGTCACCAGTTGGTAACCTTTCGGCTTCCTCACCTTCAGATATTACCATGGATGGGTTCCCCGGGTTAGTCCTACTATACCTGGAGTCTCCTTCTGACCCTGCAAAAATGGTTGGTCATTCCTCCCAAAATCATGGTTGGTCATTGACCCATTTGTATTTGGGATCAGACGGAGACTCCAGGTAGTTTCGAAATGCCCGGACGCACTGGAGGATTTGAGGTTTCAGCCGATTCCGCATCGCAAAATGCCCAGTGATGCCCCCACCCAGCTTCTTCCCCTGGTAAGTCTTACTATGCCCCGTGTCGCCTTAAAGCACTGTTTTTTAACCAAATCTCATGGGGTCAGAGTGACCCATTTCTACAGGGTCAGAAGGACACTCCAGGTACATATCTAAATATATAGGCAGCCCTTTCTTCAAGGACCCTGGCTTCTTCCCCTGACCAGCCTTACTCGCCTGGAAGCACTGGGCTACGTTTCTCCGACTCCCATCGCAGGATCCCAGGCTGCCCGGCGCGTGGGAATCTTCGCCATCCGCCTGCACCGTCCACCTGGCAACGGCTTGGCCGGCGCCGTCCCATCGCATCAGTCGATCGGTGGGCCTTGCCCGGCACCGTCTCTTTCGTGGGAGGAGGGAATCTATGGGTGTGAAAATGTTCATGGAAGGAGGGAATACATGGGGGTGTGAAAATGTTCATGGAAGGAGGGAATACATGGGGGTGTGAAAATGTTCATGGAAGGAGGGAATACATGGGGGTGTGAACATTTTCATGGAAGGAGGGAATACATGGGGGTGTGAACATTTTCATGGAAGGAGGGAATACATGGGGGTGTGAACATTTTCATGGAAGGAGGGAATACATGGGGGTGTGAACATTTTCATGGAAGGAGGGAATACATGGGGGTGTGGGACCCAAACTGGTGGACATCAATTTACTTGGGGATTTATGTCTACCAGCCACTTTGAAGGGATTCCTATTTAAACTCATTGGCATATAATGTTGACCCCGGATTAATAAACCCCTGTTTATTGATATGGGGGTGTCGCTGGTTTTAGTGGGGATTCATCACTTTTGGAGGGGAAGACCCCCACAAAACAGGGGTTTATTCATCCGGGGTCAACGTTATTTTGCAGAGGTTTCGCACCCCGAGGCCTTCTAGACAAAGTAACATATGTCCCAGGTTGTAGGTCGAAACTCGCGTAAGTCGGCAGCGAAATTAAAGGCCGCGCATCGCCAGGCTAGAAGCAACCGAAACGACGTCAGCTTGCATAGGTGACCGCGAAATAAGTCCACAAAGCGTTCACACGGCCGCAGGTGGCTTAACATATTCATGGCGGTTGCCTGCCAGCAGCAACGTGGGCTGTTTACTGTTTCACACTCTTGGGTTGCTTCCCTTTGAAAACCAAGAAAGAACGTGTCCTTATTTTCCGCGGCCGCAGGTGGGAGAATAACAAACTGCCTTCCCTTCTGAACTAACACACGGCCCCACCTGTTTGCTGGGACTATCCTTAACCTTGATGTACCCAGAGCTTTTATTGTGAGTCATGTGGGTATGTGAGTGTGTCTTTCTTAGTCCTTTCCGTTTTCCTTTAAACCACCATCAAAACAGGGGTAATTAACCTCAAAGAAGTCGAGCCAGGCAGGTTCTGGTCTTGCGGGCGCCCTTTTCGGGGAAGCCAACCAAAGGCTGTTGTTTGGTTTCTTGGACCTTTGAGGATCCTTTAAGGACTCGCCTTCGCTTTTGGGAGCTTGCCGTATTCGAATCTAATACATTACGAAGCCTTGTGTTAGCTCAGGTGTCTCGGGAACTTCCATTTGCTTCTTCGCCCCGTGGGAAAAAAAGAAGAAGAGAAAACACATATGTCCAGTAGTTACAGATTCAACCTTTCAAACCAACAAGGGACACTCACGCCATATTCATCTCAGCAAATGGAGGGGAGTTGTCTAAGCGTAGAAGCACATACCCTTTGCTCATACCCCTTGGTTCCCCTGGTTTCCAACCCACTTTATAAGGGGTATATACTCCTGGTGGTGGAGAGGGGTATGAACATCAGGCCTTTTGGGTTCATTTGCCCAAGGGCTATGCAATCGCAGCTTTTGATTCATAAATCCTCCCACAATTGAATATGTTTTCGGGGATCCCACATGCAAGGGGTGTGTACAAGCTGTCTCGGGGACCTTGAACTCGAGAAGTCGCCTCCACTTCTCGTCGTCGTCCTGCTCACACGCCAGGAGCGTCTGCGCGGGCTGGTGGCACCACGTTGCCTGCGAGGCGACGCTTGAAGGGGGGAGAAGAAATAAACGCATCGCATAGCTGAAGTTTGGCCCAAAGACAGCAAACAAATTGCAGCCAAGTAAAATCCGCACCATTTGACAAAGCGTCCTCCAAAAAGGTCATGCAACCCAGGTGGACAAAATGGGGCAAACGGTATGGGCTTGCAAAACACTCCCCCTACTAAACATGAACAGAACCCAAAACCTAATAACATGCCAACAACAACACGGGGATCCTTTCTGGCCAACATCCCCGATGACGAGCAGGGGCACCCCTTTTCTCCTTTCAAATACTCCGCCAGAAGGAAAGACAAGCAAAGGACATCAGCATATCGCAAGCACAAACGTTGGGAATTCAAGCTCCTTCATTGAAATGATCCTTGAATTGTGTGCTTTTTTGATGAAACTATTTGATTATTTGATGAAACTTTTGAATTGTGTGCTTTTGATTTGATTTGAAGTCGGTTGATGAAACTATTTGGGGCAGTACGCTCCCTCCAAACCACCAACTCGGGGTTTCCAAGGCCTTGAGTGCTGGCAACGGGTTGGCCTGTTGAGACCACGAAGAATGTGGCCGTGGTGGTCAAAACCGTTTTGGGATCCCATGTTGGGGTTTTCGGTGCACCACCCATTTTAGGTTTCCTATTTTAGTGGTTGGATTGAATCGGATGTTCACTGGGGGCTAACCGATTCGGGTTTTGACCCACAGCCATGTCACCATCAAAAAAGACGGGCGAGAAGGTCGATTCCCCGCGCGGAACAAAAGTGTTGAGACGCTCCTCCCACTTTGCTCTGCGAGGCGTGTCAAAACTAGGGACCTCATTTGGGACCATGCCCCTGGCAAAAAGCACAAACACCAAACAACCTCCAAACAAACGGGACGTTTATGAAGAGAACCAACCCTCAATTCGGCCCCTTTGCAAAAGGCACTCATTGGCATTTGTCTGAAAGGGACCCCTTCCTGGGAAACCAACGCATCACCAAGCATCACCTTTTCTAACTGGTGCTGCTACTTGATGCCTGCGTGGCATGTTCAAAGACACCAGGGAATGTTGACCCCGGATGAATAAACCACCAAAAGGGGACACCCCCTGAGCAATATCAACCAGGGGTTCTACAAAGATCCGGGGTGAGCATTAGCCCTGGTGGTGACCCTGATGCACTTTGTATACCTCTGCAAACTTCAACCCGACAAAGCTTGAACGTAAAAATGATGGAAACCTTCAAAGGCAAAAAGTAAAACAGGTAAACCAAGTGCTTCCAGTCACCACTCTTGTAGGTAACCAGGGGTTCTTGTCTCTTGGCTAACGATGGATGCTATAGTGGCGAAACGCCTTGAAGCACTGGCGAAATCTGGCAATGTGCCCATTGAAGTCTCAACATGCTCCCAGTCTTCCATTTGCTTGATACTTATGTCCGTTTGAACAAATCAAACATATTTCCATTAGTGATAGATTCAACCTTTCAAACCAACAGGGGAAATAAACAAATATTATCAAGCAAATAAAAGGGGAGTTGTCTAAGCGTGGAAGCACATACCCCTTGCTCATACCCCTTTGTTTTCCTGGTTTTTAGGTCACTTTATAAGGGGTATATACTCCTGTTGGTGGACAGGAGTATGAACATCAGGCCTTTGGGGTTCATTTGCCCAAGGGCTATGTAGTCGCAGCCGTTGATTCATAAATCCTCCCACAATTCCAGAAAGTTTTTCGGGGATCCCAAATGGAAGGGGTATATGGGGAATAAGCAAATGGAAGCCAATGGAAGCATTCATCAGGCCTTTTGGGTTCATGTGCCTCAGGGCTATGTAAAAGGGCCCTTTGAGGTCCTCCAGTAGAGAGATTAGAAAAAGGGCACCAACTTTTTTTCTGTAGACTATTTTAGTAGGGGAACCCTCCCCCAAGAAAGAAACGGTAAAAGGGCACTGGGGGACCTAGATGACCAGTTTCCCATAGAACCAATTGGAGAGAAGAAGCCGTCAGCAAACAAGCCAAGGCGGTCAAACCAGCCAAGGGAGCGGGCAGCCACGTAAGATTGTCTTGACTACACCACATCAGCTTCAAATGGAAGCAATGGGAACCCATTTACCATGGTGGTAAGTCAAGTCCCCTATAACCAGGATTATTAGCCATTTGTCTAGGGGTTGATTCCCCATTCTTTTCAGCCATCGAAGCAAATGGAAGCGAATGGATCGCTTCATCTCACCTGTCGCGCCAGGGCGTGGGCCGCGATCTGCACGGACAGCTCCTTGCCGCCGAAACCAAGTGGAGCCAATCCCGACCGGACTTGGGCGGTATTGAAACAGTACATGTGTATATACCTCTACATAGACATGAGCAATATAATATATATATATATATACGTATCATATATTTATATATGAGCTATACATATATATATATATATAGCTATATATATAAATGTATATAGCTACATATATGACCATATATATATATATATACATAAAGCATATATATATATATATATATGTATTTGTATTCATGTATGTATTTGACCCCTTCTCACCAGCACCGTGGTTCGAAGCGTGCTTCGAAGCGTGGAGCACCCATCCAGGTTATGTGGATGGATAAGGAGAAGCCCTCCCTAGTGCGTATTTCCCTTCCTTTTTTACGAAGCGGAGATTTCAATCCCTGTGGATGGACAAACTCCATTTCGCACCATGTACACCCTGGAATGATGGTTCCCCTGTAAATACCAACAATCAACGGTTTCAACCATAATTGTGGTGCAGGATTTTGTGCATCCCCGGCATGACTACTTTCGTATCAACAAACATGAACCACAAAGTTTCAACCAAAAACGATATTAAAGTCCAAAGATCCAAAGAGCCTTAAAGTATCTACAATGATGCCAGGTACGGTTTGCAAGGGGAATTGCTATGGAAGGCTTGTATGGGCTGCGCCTGAACATTGAACCAGCGACATGCTAGTTTGCGTGTGAGACACACCCACACTGGCAAGGGCAGCTTGCAAATCAAGTGGGTGGCTCGTCTCCTTTTTTCTGAGTTGGTACCTCTTTCTGTGGGTTTTAAAGGGAAAGCAAAAGGACACCCGTTGCGCCATTTTGGGGGTTCCCATCCTATGTTGAGACAACCTTGCTGGTTCTCAGCAGGGAATGAGCAATGGAATGAGCCCGACAAAACAAAAAAAACACAAAACCTACCCATGGTTTTTCCTTGCAAAAATCCAACCAAAACCGGTTCATTCCCACCCGTCGACTTTTCCGGAAACCTGAACCCATGGGCCAGATCCCTCTTTCGTTTTGCCACATGGCCCGCTCACTCGGAGTTCTTCACAGAAACGGGTGTCGCTTTTTGTTGGGCGGTTCAGCTTGTTGAGAGTAGGTTATAAAATGAAACCACAGGAAACACACCGTGCATGGGTGTCTTTTGTTGAGATGGATCCCTTTTTGGGATTCTAGGTTATAAAAAGAAACCGTAGAACAATCTAGCTTCCCCATTCTTTCCAGGGATCCTTCTTTCAAGAACAGCACCAAAAACCCTGGGATGGCTGATTTTTGAAAAGGATGGCTGAAAAGAATGGACACGAACTCAACCCCTAGAAGAAAGTCATTTTGACACCTGCACAACATACTCGCTTGAAGGGACTTTTCCCTTGGTGGAAACGAAATCAACCAGTAGAAACAAATCCATCCAAAGGTCGATCTCACCCCGCCCCAAAAAAAAGAAGAAGTAGAAGGGCACTACTGGGACCTAACAAAAGGTCGATCTCACCAGCGCTCGAAACACCACTCCGTGCGTCCTCCTCCCGCTTCAGCGCCTCCTGCTCGCGGCGCTCTGCGCCAGCGGCCACCTGCGCGTTCCGAAAAAGAAAAGAAAGAAAAAACAGGGCCACCATTTTTCCATTTACCAAAAACCTAAAAAGGCCCTGTTTTTCTCTTTGTCCATTTCCCAGGGCCATCTATTTTTCCAAAAGGCCACCTACTGTGGATGGCTGCGAAATCCACCATTATTTTTTGGGCATTTAGGGAAAACGTATCATTCACGGGTTTTTAGATGATGCAGGATTACGTATCCACCGTACGAAAATACCCGGAGTCTCCTTCTGACCCTTAAAAAATGGTTGGTCATTACTCAAAACCATGGTTGGACATTGACCCAGTTTTATTTCGGGTCAGAAGGAAACTCCAGGTATATTATGCATGTGCAATGCAGGTACGTGCGTATGCATGTATGCATGGCTGAAAATTGGTTGGTGTGACTCATGATGAATGCAATGTAATGTTGTGTATGGCATATGCGGCATTGTTATGGTCCTGGTGGTGTGACCTGTCGTGGCGTGGCGGTTGCGCGGCGTATGGTATGGTACGGTACGGTACGGTACGGTATGGTACGGTACGGTATTGTATGGTATGGTATATCCACGAACACCTGGACACCTCCGGCCAGCATTCAAAACACACGCTTGTTCTTACCAAACAGTCTGCTCTGCCATACAAGTACATATGTATTTATGATGTATACATATGCATATCCACGACAAAACTGTTGCCCAGGGTCCCTGGTAGAAAATGAATCGGGGCTGTCTGTTTTGAGGGAACCCTTGATGGACCAATCTTTGGTGTCCAATGGGACCCTCGTCGGAGTTGATTTTGAGCGGTGAGCCCACAAACAAACCTGGGTCCGCCAAAGGACCCCTTTTTCTGCCTTTCACCTACAAAAGAGGTACAAGGCAAACAAATGGGGTCGAGTGGGGGTCCAAGGATGCAATGCAGTGAGCAAATGGATTCTCAAAACTGTGGTCCCCCAAAAAGCTTGCCAACCAGAAGTGGTCCACATTTTGAGAAACCAATGGGGTTAATCACTTCCTGACCAAAACGCCGATCGGAACGATACAAAAGGTCTTAGCCCTTTGCGTCGATTGAACACCCAAGTAGCTCCCCTTTCCGCACCAAAGCAGGGCAATCGGAAGTGTCCTTTAGTTGCTCACTTTCTGAGTGGGTCGGATCAATAAAGTCCAAACTGTTTAAGTCCTGCTAACGGAACTCAGGAGGTGAGGTTGGGCTAAAACCCCTTCCGAAGCTAGCAAGTGGTTGGCGACTTGGGGTATAACCCCTTCATGACAACCCCGCTGAACGGGGGCTTGTAAGTGGGTTGTAACCTATCCCAGTGCTTCCCTAAAGTAGCCCACCAGGATTTCTGACCTCTGGCTTTTACATCACTGGGTATGTACCAACAACTTACGACCCCGGCAGCGAAGACAGCAGACATCCTCAGTTGCCCAAAGGACCTGGAACTAGAAGGTGATCACCTTTTGGGGCCATGACTAAATATGGACCAAAATGGGAAAACCAAAAGGTCAGATCCGGTCGATTCGCTTTGAACAACTGAGCATCTGGATGCCGAGACGAGACCTCTCTCGCCTCCTCCTGCATGCGGAAGCGCTCTTCGAGGGTGGTGTACGCCGCTTGGACCCGCGACAGCTTCGCGATGACCTGGCCAAGGGCGGGGGAACAAACGTACTCATTGAAACACCGGAAAAAAAGAAAAAAAAAAGCAAGACACAACAAACATCGTGTGTGAAAACCTGGAAGGAACAAACAAAAACAAAGTTTGATGGGCGTTTTTGGTTGGCTGCCATTGAACAATGCGACTTGATTCATCTGGGCAAAAAGGGGGGGGGCTTCAAAACCCACCTATTGGAAGGAAGCTGATCAACAGGTGTGGGTTTGTCTAGGGACTTGAACCCACAAAATGGATGGCTTCCTTCAAACCAACCCAAGTGTAACTCGTGAAACAAGTCCGAGCCACCCATGTGGGGTGACCACCAAGAAACGATTTCAGCAAATCATAACATCGGAACATGCTTTTTGCATATTTGGGGGGGGGCCAGGCATTTTGATCATGCCCCATGTGCTTCTGCACGGTGTTCCCAAAAGAACTCAGAGCACCGGCGCCGAAAGGAAAAGCTGGCTGCAAAACCCAGCGGAAATGGCTGTGGGTCAAAAATAGGTACCCAAAATTGTGTTTCAAGTTGCTTCGTTGCCATAGAAGAATGCGCAATTTCTCACTTCCCGAGTTTCGGGACTTTCCGTCACTTGGTTGGCACCATGTTGAACCGCCCTTTAGGAACGAGATGCGGCCTCGCAACGAATCCAGTCTGCATATCTGGCGAGTTGATCATAGATCCTTTGCTTTGGGGATCGCTTACTTGGGTATGGGTCAAAATGAAACCACCAGGAGACCACAGGTTTTAGCCATTGTTTCCATTTACCAGGGCTTGACTCATTCTGCTCCCAAGGCGCGTTCACGATATTCGGCCCAAAAGTGCGAAAAAGACGGGCTTCGCCTCATGCCCAGTGCTTCTAGCTACACTTATAGTAGGTAACCAGGGGAAACCACCATGTAAAACCTAGGTCTAAAGAGGTTAGAATAAGAGAACCAACATTTTTCTGTAGCCTATTTTAGTAGGGGAACCGAATCTCCCAACCAAAAAAGGGGTGAGAAAGGGCACCTATTGCTGGGGGACCTAGAAACCCAGACGACTAATCCAAGTCTGGCGCCTTGAACTGGGCGGTCACCGCCTGCTCCTTCATCTCACGCTCCGCCCTCGAACGCGGAAAAAACGGGTGGAGGCTGGGTTGAAACAAAAGAAGTTCCCCACCAGCCCCTGACTCGTCAGGGACCCCTGGAGTGAAAAACATTCTCTACCTGGAGTCTCCTTCTGACCCTTAAAAAAAGTGGCGTCACCCAACATGGGGTCATGGCATGGACCCATTTTTTTTAATTTCGGGTCAGAAGGAGACTCCAGGTACATGCTTTACCCAAATGCCCACCAGAGTTCCCAAAGCTAAGAGGCACATGGATCGATCAGTTCCTGGGGTTTCACCCCGGATCCATGTTCCACCCTCCGCCTTCATTTCAGGAACTTGAACCAACCATTGAGCAGCGCCCTTTTTTTTGAGGTTCTACCACTCTAAGGGGTGGCTTGACTGCAATCCCGGAGGAAAAAAAAAACTGAACCACCTACTAAAACGGCCAATAGAGTGTTTTCGGGTGCTGCTCAATGGGAAGGAGGCAACTTGTACCAACTCAAGGAGGCGCCATGGCTGAATGTTCGGGACTCTGGGGTTCTTCCCCTTACGATGCTTCTAATCTAAGCTGGTTGCATAAGCCAGCCATGACCACCATGGTCCAGCCTCAAAAAGTGACTTGAGTTCCCAACCCTATGGGTCTTCAGGGCACCTTCTTGCGGTGTGACGTGATGTCTGTGATGCGGTGTGGTGTGATAAGATCTGGCGTGACGTGACGTGAGGTGTGATGTCATGTGGTGTGCTGTAGGGTGCTGTGGTGTGATGTTGTGTTGTGATGTGCTTTGCCGCGTTTTGATGTGCTTTGCTGTGATGCGATGTGCTTCGTTGTGATGTGGGAAACAATGGTGTGACGGTGTGTTGCACTGTGATGTGATGGGGCGTGAATAACAATCAAATTGCACGCACTCACGCCATTTGCAAACATTCAAGGCTGTCCTCCACTACCCTTATGGCGGAACTGGCAGCTTGAATGCAAAACATATGCCAACTATCAAGCAGGGCGCGTCTCCTAGGTCATCGACATTCGTAAATGGAATTCCCGGGATGGAGTGCAAACCCCAGACCCCCAGACCAAACCTTAGTTGGAACGGATCCAGAAGCTTAGAAAGGTACCTTTCGAAACACGGCAAACAAACATATCACCAAGCCGTTTGTGGTACCTGACCCAGTGCTTCCAGGCGTTTCGCCACAAAAAGATAGGTGTCCAGGTGAAGGTACCCACCATCTGCCTGGACCCTCAAGGGAAGACACCCCATGTTGTTGGGGCAATGTGGCAACTGGGATCTGGGGCAATGGAAAATCCACAAAGTGTCCGAAAAGGTTGAAGACCAAAGATAATGTAGAGAGAAGGATCCCTGGAAAGA
The DNA here is from genome assembly GCA_963377175.1 of Effrenium voratum. Taxonomy (NCBI): domain Eukaryota; class Dinophyceae; order Suessiales; family Symbiodiniaceae; genus Effrenium; species Effrenium voratum. The sequence continues at coordinate 2,402,136 of CAUJNA010003549.1, read as the reverse complement.
ATGGAAATGGACGGAACCTGTAGAAACATAACCACCGAAACGTTGACCTAAGGATGGTCATCCAAATTAGGTCCCCTTGGGCCATTATTTTGGGGCAAGGAACCCGACACCGCACAGGACGTGGTGTTGCGTGGATCCAGTTCCCCCAATTGGTGAAGGGAAGCTACCAGGCAATGGAACCAAGGACTTGACTTCACTTCACTCCTACGAAAACACCCTTGACCCTAAACCCTAAACCCTACCTGGATCCCCAGTTGCCGTTATTTTCCAGCTACTTTTGCCAAATTCTGGGCTACTAGTGGGTAAAGTGGCTGGCAAAAAGTGGCTACTTGGCTGAGTCCTCCAGTAGAGAGGATAGACTAAGAGAACCAACTTTGTTCTGTAATCTATTGTAGGGGAACCGAATCTCCCAACCAAAAAAGAATCGGTGAGAGGTCGGGCACCAATTGCTGGGGGACCTAGTTGGGGATCCAGGGCTTTCCGGCTACTTTTGCCAAATTATAGGCTACGAACGAATAACAACCACTGAACAAAGTGACTATACTTTAAAAATAAAAATCAAATAGTCAAATAAACAAATACAAAACCATGCCACATGGGTTATCTGAAAAAAATAGAATATGACTTAAGAATGAATAAAAAGTGACTTAAGAATGAATAAAAAGTGACTTAAAAAGGAAGAAAAAGGAAGAAAGTGACTTAAAAATCCAAAACCCGACCTCTGGGCCCCGGGGCTCCGCGGCTCGCTGCTGCGCGCTCTGCGCCGCCGCCTGCGCCGCCTGCGCCGCCGCCTCCGCCGCCTCCTGGGGAGCGAAGACGCGAGGGGGGGGGGGGGTGGAGGAGGTTTCCCGCAAAACGGGCTTCTTTAAGGACCGAACAAGATCTAGATCGATTTTTTTGGGGGGAGACTTTGAAGCCAAATTGAGTCATGATCATGGACAAGTATCGGTTGTTGGTTGGCCCTTTACTAAGAAATGACGGACATCTATATGCTTGAAGAGCCAGAAACCAAGTACAGCATACCATGTAAGAAGGAAAGTTTAAATTTGATTTGACAAGCTTGTCAGGTTGTTGAACTCAGAACAATTAAACGTGGCGCGCAATAACATGTGCGTGTGTGATTTTCACACCTTGATCTCAAGTTTAAAATGATGGGAGCAAAGCAATTCCGAGTGCTAAGGCTGAAATTTCTAAAGTTCAAGCTTTTGTTGACACCTTTACTCAATTCCTCAGTGGATGGGCCAAACAGAGTCCCAACTTCTCGTTTGCCACTCAATGGTCCAGCCCCAAAAAAGTGACTCAAGTCCAGGGAACTCTCTGGGAGTGAGCCCCTTCTCGCGTACGAATATTGGTCAGTCGCACGGTGGCCCTTGTCCGGGCTTCTCAAGGCCACTAGGGCTTACCAATTTATGATTTCCCTGTACAACTCACTGGTTGAGTGGATGGCCCCGAAACAGTCCAAACTTTAAATTTACCACTAAAGTGGTCTTCCCAAAAAGTTTAAAGGTCATGAACTCAGGAAGTGAGACAAACCACCATGAAAAAGCAGACCCACTTTCTTCGGGACATTGGCACATGGTTGTTTTCGAACTTTTATTTGTTTGCCTTTTCTGAAAGGCACATTGGAACGTGGTTGTTTTGTGTTCTCGCCAATCCAAAGCAGACTATCAACAGCATCCTCTCTGACTCGCGTGAAGCGGACAAAGATAATTCTAGCATCAAGGTGCACACATTAGATGCATGCGGGGTTCCACCCTTACACCTGGGTGTGGGTCAAGAATAGGCTAGCCCCATGGGTTGCCCTGACAAATGGACACAAGTTGACTCACATCAGATGGGACGATGGGCTTGGGGGCGAGGCAGGACTTCTGAAGCTCGGTTTCTTCCACAGGATCCAAGTCCGTGAAATTCATGATGGACGTGAGGATACTCAACGCCCGCGGGAGAGCGACCTCTGGAGGTCGCGAGGGATGCAAACAGTATTGACATCCGGCTGTGCGAAAACCGTCCCGACCTCCAAGTTCTTTTCCGAGAAACGCGGCAGGCATGCCCTCTCTTGCACGTTCGTGAGATTTGACAGCAGCTTGGCCACATCCAGAGCTTTCTTTTTGCACAAGGTTTTCCTCCGGGAGACCGCCAGTTTCATCATCTTGCTCTGTGCAGATCGGCGGCTGAAAACAAGAAGAGCCAAGTTGGTCCCAGGGCTTTTGACTCCTGGTGGGTCAAAAATAGGCTAGCCCCAAATGGGTTGCCCTGGTGCATGGAACCAAGCTGACTCACATGGCCATGGGTCAAAAGCCCGTACCCCCAGTGAACATCCCAATCCCCACTAAAGTAGACAAAAATGGTTGGTGCACCTACCCGAAAATGGTACCATTGGTGTTGACCCCCGGCCAAACGGGTTGCCCTGGAAAATGGAAACAAGTGGATTCACATCGGTCGAATTCCTGGCTTCACCCTTCGGCTCCTTGGCGGCTTGCTCCTGGCGGGCGGGGAGTTCCACTGCCCTACCTACGGTTCAAACCAGGGATTTACTCGCGTCCCGTGTGGATGGTTCCAAAAAAAGGTCTGAACCGTTTCTAGGCTGTCCAGATTTGAGAGGTTACAACAAGGGGACCAACTTCTTGTCGGTAGTCTGTTTCAGTAGGGGAGCCCTCCCCAAAAAAAGGGTAAAAGGGCACTACTGGGAGACCTAGGTTTGTTGGCCACCAAAATGGTCTTCGACAAAAGCACTCAAAGATTCGTTGATATACCCAGAGGGTTTCTTGGTACCCCATATCTTTCCGGCTTTGGGTTTAGTTCAAGGATTTGTGACTTGCAGGTTACTCACATCCGCGAGACAGTACGAAGAACCAACAAACCCTTTGGTTGATAGAGTCAGTCTCCCATGAAAGAGAGCTATTTTCAAAACGGGGGCTGTCCTTATTGAAGACATCTTTTGCGGAAAAAAAGGGAGAGAATCTACCCACACTTTTCTCCCGACCGCTGGAAGCTTTGGGGTCTCTTCCGAAGATCCGGAATGGTGAACGGCAGCTTTCAGAAAGGGGCAGCCCCTCCCGAAACATAGCAGACACCCTAAATGGAACTCCGTGGTTTTGCCTCCTGCAAAGGAATTCCAAGTGGTGCCGGAGGAGATGGGAAATGAAGACCAGGGGCAAACAAAAACGGAAGATTGTCCAAGTCTAGCAAAGAAAAGGGCCGTCGAACCAACACTAAATCGTAATGGGGTACTTTGACCGGGGCAGAAGTACCCCCGACTCTAACTACTCCTTTGTAGTTGGTACTTTTTGTGAACACCTGGTTTTCCGGGTAAATACTGATCCCTTCTCTCCCTTCCTGAGTGGTTTGGCCAGCAAAAAGTCCAACACTTTTCACTTACCTCTAAAAATTGACTTCCCAAAAAGTGACTAAAGTCCGAAACGAACTCGGGAAGTAGGTTCTTTAGTCGGAATGACTTCCATTGAGGGATCCCTAGGCTCTTTCCCAAGAGGGTCATTCCCTACCGAGAACCAGCAAGATTCAGGAACCGCCAACTTACTTGGCAAATGGACCCAAGCAAAACTGTGGATACCTGGAGTCTCCATGACCCTTAAACAATGGTTGGTCATCACCCAAACAATGGGGTCATTGACCCATTTTTAAAGGGTCATGGAGACTGCCTGGAGTCTCCACGACCCTTCAAAAAAAAATGGCCCCATTCTTTTGGGGAATGACCCCATTTTTAAGGGTCAGAAGGAGACTCCAGGTACCTGTTTTTGGTGGCTTGTTGCCCAATAAAAGGAAAACGGCCCAAATCGACCCAAACGAAACTGTTGGTACCTCCTTTTTTTGGTGGCTTTACCCGAAAACAGGAAAACACCCAAGTGGGGTTCCGGAACTTCCATTTGGTTCAGACCCCCGGAAAAAGAACAACAACTATGCCCAATAGTGACAACTTCCTTGTTAAGCCAACAGGGGAAAATAACCCACATATTCATTTCAGCAAATGGAAGGGACGCCTCCGACGCCCCGACTCCGACGACACTCCGACCGACGCCTCGTCGGCCTTCTGCTGCAGCGCCTGGCGCTCCTCCTCGGAGAGCTGATGGCCCTTGGCGTCCTCGGCGGTTGGGACAAGGGGGTGGAGGAACGTTGTATCCAAGGAACGGGTGCGAAATCGCTATAGGAATGTTCCAATGACTGGTTCCTTGGAACGGGTATTAGAAATACTCCAATGGAACTAGGTCCTCCAGATTTGACAGGTTAGAATAAGGGCTTTTTTCAGTCGCTGTTGCTGGGTTTGGGGGTAAAGTGCATGGAAGAAAACAGCAACTGGCTGTATCCAGGTGGTTCCTTGGAACGGATGCATCCGGTCTCGGACTGACTTGGTTGACGATGGGGGAGCAAACAGTTTTCAATTTTAGCAGTTAAGTGGTACAATTTTTCAATTTTTCATGTTTTTTCATTTTTTTTCAATTTTTCAGGGGATTTCAGCCACACGGGGGTTGCGGGACTGGTATCAGTGGACTTGGCCTGGACTTGGATCCCTTCTCAAGGCCAGCAGCACAGCGGTGACCAAACCCGAAGGACTTTTGGCTCTACCAACATGGGCACTCCTTGGAATGGGTGCGAAATGTTCCAATGGGACGAACCCAGGCTTCGGTCCAGAAGGGGAGCCAACGAAACCAGCTGGATTTACTTGCTGGGCCCTCCAGTGGAGAGGGGTTAGAAGTTGGTACCAACTTTTATGGACGTCTATTTGAGTAGGGGAGCCCTCCCCCAAGGGGAGAGGGGCCTAGGGAAGGAACCCAGGCTTTGGTCCAGGGGGATCCTGAAAAACGAAGCCAGCAGTTGGATTTACTTCAGGACTGTTTGTGGAAAACCGGCGGGGGTGTCCATTTTCAGGAGTACCCAACATGGATTTCGGGGTGGTTCCTGTGGGTGTTTCCTTGCCAGCCACTTCGGTGTTCCCTTCCGTTTCCTGCCGAGATCGAACGATTGAACCCAAGGCGCCAGTTCCTCCCGCGCCGCCTGCGCCGCCTCCGCCGCGCGCTGCGCCGCTGCCAGCGCGTCGCGCTCGGCGTCCGCGGCCGTCTGCCGGGCCTCTACCTGGCGAGCGAGCGGGGGGCCGGGGGGAGGGCTTGGTTGACGTTGGAAGCAAACAGTTTTTCATTTTTAGCAGTTAAGTGGATTTCGATTTCAACCACTAAGCCACAATAAGCAAAAATGTAAAATGTTTCCCAACAACAACCTTGGGGGGGTGGGGGGTGGGGCTGTGCTTGATGAAGGATGATTTTCGGTGTGTCACCTCACCCACGCCCAAAGGACCTGGAAATGAATGGATTTTCAAAGGAATTGGAAGTTCAACTAAAAGTGATGGCCCAAAGGGAAACCACAAGGCAGTGAGCTCGACGCACGACGCTTGCTTGAGTGAGTGTCTCAAAATGGACTGTGGACCCCATGGCGTTCAATTGAAGTTTTCTTAGTTTATTCTTAACTTCTATATTACTTATTTCTTACCATAATCTTTACTATTAACCATTGGCTTTCTGGAGGTTCCTTTGAAAATTTGATCCCGTCTCCAAGAAACCCTCCGAAACCCCGGGTCCAGGTGCGTGGCGGTACTTGGATCGCAGGATTTGAGGTCTTGATCCACTTTCTGGGGTGCGAGGTACTTCAGGGGTGGGGGTTGGGGTGGAGGGGTGGAGGGGTGGAGGGGTGGGGTCGGGTGGGGGGTTGAAAGGTCAAGAAGCGCATCCTCAGGTGGTACTTGGACCCCTTGGGGTTGTAGCCACGTTGAATCCGGTTGAATCTGAAAAACCCAAGCCACCTCCAGGACTGTTTCAAGGGGAATCCCCGCCGTATCAAAGCAAGTGGCCCCGAAAACACACTTGTCCACAACCATAAAATCGTTCTTTGCAAAAACTCATTAGACATATGAGTGGTCGGAGGGTGACACAAAGAGTCCGCACGAGACCCCCAACACACACCAACCACCCCGAAAAACACTCCTGACAACAGAAACAACGAAACAGGCGCAACAAAACACATCCTACCCTAACTGGAAAGCCGCTTTTGCAACATGACTTGAAGTGGTACAACTTTCTCTCGCGGGCCAAAAGGGGGCACTCAACATCTTCACGAAGTGGATATTCTAATAAGCCGCTTGCAATTGGGAACCAAGAACAAGTCCAAAAGTCATCCATCTGGATGAACACATAGCCCACAAATCCAAAATAAATTGAACTCCACGCCTCTGTTGAGAGCCAAGAAAAAAAAAAAAAACAACTGAAGAATTTGAACCCCACCCAGGGAACCTTCGAAACAGGAAACATGGGGATCTGGATTTCAATTGCCGCCCTTCCTGGCTGAACATTTCTCGCGGGATGAGGCACCCAACTTTAAAACAGAGAGTGTCCCTAAAAGTATAAATTCTCGATAAATCAACTACACTGTACACTAATAGGGATCCGGATGCATTATACACCTGAACATTGCAACTTGTGAATGGTGGTTTCCAACTATATTTTGGTGTTGAAAAACAACATGTTTTAAATGGTTGCGAAATTTTAAGGAGCCCTGACCAAGCAAAGGGCAAAGTGTTCTACCAACGTCAGGTAAGTAGGTCATAGCCATGATTATAAGTGGGGCAACTGGGGTTAGTTCCGCTACCATGATCATAAGCTACTTACAAAATACTTGCACACCCAAGTTAGAAACAAAAACACCGGGGCCGTTTGAAGTACATGACCCCCATGGGCTTACTTCCTCGGAAAAAGTCAGCCCAACACACCCAGTATCAAGGGAAACAGGGGCATTTTGTTTTTGGCCTCGGTACTTTTAAAGAAGCCCCCCCCAACAACAACATGTAAAAAGCCTGCATGGCAGGTCTGGGTCAAACAACGCAACTAGGGCAAGGCACGACCATTCCCTTGGCTCTGCATCAATATGGGAGAATAGAACCACAAGCGTGGAACCTTGCACCATTGGTTCACGGAACTTTTGAAGCCATAGAAGGGCACCGACCACATCGTAAAACAACAATACTCCGCAGCCGTGAAAGCGTCATCGTGCGAAATGTAGGCATATTGGAGGACATACTGGTCAGTTTTAGGGTCACCATAGTTCCTCTACATCTTTGCAGAAAACCACCAAAGCGCCAAGGGGCAAAAGAACAAGCAGTCTTGGCTGAAAAGAATCGGGAATCACCCCCTAGACGCAATACTTGACCTCGGGATGAATCAACCCATCCTACGGAGGGGGACGACACCCTCTCCAAAAGTGATGAATGATGAATCCCCACCCAAAGGGGGCACCCCCTATTGATCAACCAGAATTGTATTGATCCGGGGTTCCCACCCACTACTCCAAATACCCTCATATTTAAGTGTACTTTGTCCAGAATAGACACCTCCTTTTCTAGTAAGGGGTCGACTTCACACCCTAAAAACACAAACGGATCTATTGCTCCAGGCTAGACACACACCCCAGGCTGGACACAAACGGATCTATTGCCGAAACCATACCAAAAGGGGACACACACGCACCCTGTGAGTCCTTTAGTAGAGCGGTTAGAATAAGTTGGTACCAACCTTTTTTTCTGTAGTCTATTTTAGTAGGGGAACCAAATCTCCCAACCAAAAAAGTTGGTAATTAAACGGGCACTACTGGGGGACCTAGCCCTCGTGCTCAACCTGGCTTCTTATACTCAGTTCCCCAAAGGACCTGGAACTAAAAGATTCACCTTTTGGGGCCATGACTAGATACGGACCAAAATGGGAAAACCAAAAGGTCAGATCCGGTCGATTCGCTTTGAACAACTGAGAGTAACTTGGCGAAACGAAGACCCCAAGTATGAACATCCCCCATTCTAGAAGATGCCCAAGGCTTGAATTGAGGGATCCCCAAGCGAAGAGCCCTGTATCATGGGGGTCCTCATTGGAACCTCGGGCTAAGGCCTTGAGCTCGAGCCTCGTCCCGACTCCCAACTTCGCGCCTCGGCGGCCTGCATCAATTCGTAGGCCTCCTGGCGCGCTTGGCAGGTCGAAGGTCCAACTAGAGCGGCGACCCGTTTGGGCCCAGAAACCCGCGGCTCTCCATGGTGGTAAGCGTTTATGTGTTTGTATATATATATATATATATTTGTATACTTAGAGTCTCCATGACCCCATGCTTTGAGGGGCATGCAGACTGAAGTATATGTATTGCCAATGGCCTGCTATTATTACTAGTGTTCGCGCAATGCCTGAAACATATGTGTATATATATATATACATACCTGAGTGGGCTGGCCCCAAAAAGTCTGAACTTTTTCATATACCACTCAACATAGTCCGGCCCCAACAAGTGACTAAAGCTCAGGAACTCAGGAAGTGTATATCAAACAAATGCAAGTCCATGAACTCAGGTGAGAATATCTATGTACACGTACATCACACATACGAAGATTTCTGTACTTTTCCCCAACAGCTGGAAGCTTTGGGGTCTCAGCCCAGATAGGCTCCGGGGTGGTCCGGGGCGGCCCTGAGGTAAGGTTCTACGAGGGTTCCACGAATATTCCACGAGGGGTCCACGAGGTTCTGCGAGGGCTGCGGGGTGGTGCGAGCACTAAAAAGAGCATCACATGCTGTTGGGGATATCACTTGAGCTTATTTCATTTGCCCATTGATCCTTTTCACATGACTTACTTGAGAAGCTCCTGCCGCAGCGGAGCGGTTTATAGTCGCCCGCTGAAAAGTGATGCTTGAAACCTGGGACTTGCTTCACGAGTTACCCTTGGGTTGGGATGGGATTTTGTGGGTTCAAGCCCCTTAAACCCACACCTGTTGGTCAGCTTCCTCCTAGGTGGGTTTTGAAGCCCCTCCCCCCCGCGCCCTGTTTGCCTAGATGAATGAAGTCGCATTGTTCAATGGCCAACCAAAAACGCCCATGCGCAAAACACAACATCACCCTCTCCTGATCTGTCAGTTTTTTCGAATTGAGGTTTAACCCCAACTTCCCCTAAGCTCCAAACACGAAAGGCTTGCATGCCAGGAGCATCTTAACTATCGTTTATCCGAGGTACCAAGCATTCATCATCAAGCCCTCCCCAGAATCCCGCAATGGGGCGGAAAACACACCTTGAGCAACTGAACGTTCAAAACATCAGATTGATCAGGGATCTTTCTCGAACGAAAACGCAAACTCTCCGGCAATGCGTTGGACATCCCTGCCACAAATGACACCGCTATGTTTAGGCATAAGGATTCAGGATTGATGCTGACCAACCCACTCCTTGCAACAATGACGTTGCCGCGACGTTACGCCTACTGAAGGGTCAACCTTCCCTACCCAAGGAATAATTGTGAACAACTGGTAGAATCCCTACCCAAGGAATGTAGGAACCTGAAATAAAGGGTCCTACTCCCATGGAATGTGAACCCCCGAGTAAACAACTTGTCAATTGTGGGAATCCGGATCACTTTTTGTGGGGCCCGAGCCACTAAAGAGGTAGCTTGGGCTCACCCCACACCCAATACCCTTTGTTTTAGGGTATGATCTCGACCCATTCTTGAAACAGGAGGTAAATAAACCCTTTTTAGACTCAGGGTTTTCCCCCGGAAAAAATAATAATAAAAAGGGCAACCAGAGAGGGGGAATGACTTGGAGTAGGGGGGGTACTTACGCCCAGGAGTTCCCAGTCAGCGAATCCGTCCTTTGACATCACTGGGGTTGGACCGTTGGACCCCCCTTCGCCCCCCCGAAAGCCCCGCCGCAGGCAGGCGCCTTCATGGCCATGGCTTCCTCCTTCTCCCGTTCAGCGGCACGGGACTTCGCCTGGCGAAAGGATTTGGGCCTGTCCGCCCCGCCGCAAGCCCCGGGTGAGGTTCTACGAACCTCCCACCGTGCGGGTGCGGAAAAAACAAAGAAGAAACAAAACACAGCGGATTTGGGCGTGTCCGAAAGCCTCGGGTGAGATGTTGACCCCCAGTTGATTCATAGTGGGGGGTCCCTGGGTGAAACGTGGGGAATCAGACCTCCCACCCCCCTCTATTGATGAACTGGTTGGTTGATTCATACTGGATGGTATCGAAATCCATAAATCCATTTCGCACCAAAGAAACCATGAAATGATGAGGTTCTAAGAACCTCCCACATTGCCAAAATGAAAAAAAACGACAAAAACACACACACACACACACACACACACACACACACACACACACACACACACACACACACACACACACACACACACACACACACACACACACACACACACACACACACACACACACACACACACACACACACACACACACACACACACACACACACACACACACACACACACACACACACACACACACACACACACACACACACACACACACACACACACACACACACACACACACACACACACACACACACACACACACACACACACACACACACACACACACACACACACACACACACACACACACACACACACACACACACACACACACACACACACACACACACACACACACACACACACACACACACACACACACACACACACACACACACACACACACACACACACACACACACACACACACACACACACACACACACACACACACACACACACACACACACACACACACACACACACACACACACACACACACACACACACACACACAGTGGTTCCTTTTTGGGTTTCCCCGTTTCTTCGGGTGAGATGCACCCCCAGTTGAAACGTCGTTTGGTGTGCGTGGGACTGGGCAAACGTGAACTATGTGGTGGCTATCCGTGTTCAGATCCCCTGCGAATTGCAAGAATCACTGTTCGTGGGGGGAAAAAATGGACACCCAACCACTAAACCAACTAAACACCCAAAAGCCTGGGACGGCGTGGAACTTGGGAACTGCCACGCTTGTAATCTACCTGGAGTCTGCTTCTGACCCTTAAAAAGATGATGGTGGGTCCAGGTACTTACCTGACGTTGGTTGAACATCCAAGTACCCCTTTTTCTGGGTCCAATACCCAAGTCATCTCGTTGAAAACTCCTCCAGCAGCGCCTCTGCAGCCGCTGTGGCCCTGTTGGCTTCTTCTGTGGCCGCCTCTAGCAAAAACACATCTGAGAACAACACACCTAGAACCTCCAGTAGAGAGCTTAGAATAAGTTGGTACCAACTCTTTTCTTCTGTAGTCTGTTTCGGGGAACCCTCCCCGAAAAAAGAAACGGTAAAAGCGCACTACGGGGGGACCTGGTCCATGAACTCAGGGAAAGAGGATGATGTGCAAACTGGGCTGCCCTCAGATCCCCCGCTAAAAGTTTAACTCTTAGCAGGTTGAAAGGAAATCCCCACTAAGCACTAAGAAGCAAAAAGCTAAGGGGATGGCTGGGAACCACTGAGAATATATTGGTTTGTTTTAACAAGCATTTTGGCGCAGACCACGGAAGCGTTCAATTTTGGGACTTCTCTCACAGCGATCTGAATACCGGCGAGAGGAGTTATGGCGCTCATCTTCCGAACAGACAGAACACCGCAAGCGAAATTATGTAATTCGACAGGACTCCAACCCCCCACTCAAGGTAGACATAACAAAACCGGGTCGGTGGACACTCTGCGAAAAGTGAGTCATGTTCTGCTTTGGCCAGTAGCGCTCGAAATGTTCCGGAAGGTTCCTATAAGGGCCTGCATAAATGGAATGGGTATGCACAAAGCGGCGCAACCAAACTTATGCATATTTATTGGAGTACACTATTAGTAATTCTCACTTCCTGAGTGGGCTGGCCAATACACATCCAAACTGTTGGTTTTTCCACAAACATGGACTTCCCAAAAAGTTTCAAGTCCATGAACTAGGGAGTGAGTAGTATTCAGGCCCTTAGCTTACCTTTCCAACGATCATGCCAGTGGAACATCAGGGGTTACGTCCCAATAGGAAACACGTCTTCTAGAGCCCGCCGGTCGTCAGCTTCCACGACTGTTGGAGGCTAGGTGATTTTGGTCCCCATCTGAGGGTCCTGATGAGATATGAGGCCCCAAAATAGGTCGATTCGTTTGACACCCCGTTTCAGCTACTCGGGGTGTACGGGAATTGACCCAAGCCTCGATCGGACCCTTAGGGCCAAATGCGTCGCAGGTCACACCCAGTAGAATGGCCATGGAAACGTCTCTTTTTGGAGACCCTCCCTCCCACAAACATAGCACGTGTGGGAGGGTACCTGGAAGATCAAGTTCCCTTCTAAGGGAAGCCTGCCTCCGAAAACAAGGTCCCCTGAGTAATAACCCCCCACGTCTTATTATCCAAGTTTACGCGGGGGATTTCTTTTCTTTTGGGGGACCCCTGATATACTGGAGAGTTTAGAGATCAGGGCTCAACATTCAATGGACAATAGGAAGCAGAAAAATCCATGGTTGTGGAAATGTTCAAGCCTGTCATGCCAAACTGGGTTGCTCTTGCCCGAGCAGCACCTGTGGGCGGGTACCTGGAAGATCAATCTCCTCTTGTAGGGACTTGCCTTGCTCAGTTGCCCAAAGGACCCAAACAAGGGCTAATCTTTTGGGGCCACTAAACATGAACCAACATTGAACCAAAACGTCAGATCCGGTCGATTCGCTTTGAACCACTGAGCTTGGTATCACAGCTATGTCCAACACTCACAGTTTTCGTCCACCTGACTCATTCCTTCAAGCAAGAAAGGCTGATCGGGCGGCACAAAAGGAAGCATGGCAGTTTGGTATCCGTGAGGTCTGCTTTCAAGCCATCGAAAAGTGTTCAATTACCATTTTCCCATAGAACCAGTTGGAGAGAAGGAACCGTCAGCAAACAAGCAAAGGGAGCGGGCAAGTAAGATTGTCTTGAATACACCACGTCAGCTTTTGCCCCCAGCCCGAACTACGATGTTTGCTCGGCATTTTGAAAAATACGTTCAAACAAGTTCCCAGCTGAGTTGTTGTGACAAACACAATACCCTCCTGTCCCCCAACACGCAAGTCCCCTGGAAAAAAATATATTTCCAAAATAGTGATAAATTCCATCGTTAAAACCAACAGGGGCAAAAAGCAATATTCATTTCCGCAAATGGAAGAACCAAAGGTGAGAGGAACATAAACCTTGGAGGACCTCCCGTCATGCATCCAGTGGCCAAGGGAAACCATGTACCCGTATAGAGGTAACCAAGGGCTTGCCACCCGATACTAAAAGAAATATAATAACGAAGGCTTGCCCGGGATGTCTGGGAATTTCTCGGGGAATCGCCAGCTTGCTTGTGCCGTGTTCCATCTGCCAAGCGGCCATACTGGCCCTGCGCTGAGCCCGTGCAGCCTTTACCTGAACAAATCGCAGAAAGATCGCTTTCTTCTGTTCCAGTGCCATTTTCTCTTCTGAGAGACGTTGCTACCGTAAGTAGATGGCATCATTCCCCCCATGGCTTGGTGGCTTAGTCATTCCCTCTTCCCAACATAAAGGGAATTGAGTCATCTGTCACATTGGGTGTTCGGCCAAGTTAGCCACCTGAACCATAATCAAAACCCGGTGCAAAAATGGTCGACCCCGAACCATGTAAAGAACTAAGGCGGCTATCCGCAGCTATTTATGGCAAGGGGATCGTCCCTTACTAACCTTCATCAATCCCCGGGTTTTGATTGTGACACACCTGTTTCAACCCGCATCCGGGGTCAACTCGGAGACTCAGAAGTGGGTTCAGGGTCAACTTGCCACTGGCCATGGCGGAACACCCAAGCACTGAGAGCTAGTCTTCCCAAAACGTGACTAAGAACTCAAGAACTTAAGGAGTGAGAGGCTCAAGCGACCCTTGAGCGAGTCTCTCTCTCTGTTTTCAGGATTTGGACCCCCCGCTTGAGGTTTGGTAGCACCTCCCATCCGCTAAGGCGGTTCTTGGTTTTATGCCAGCAAACATAGCACTGCCTTTTGAGGACCATTTCCCTCAAGACAACAGAAACAACAACATCATGTGTAATTACCTGCTGGCTCTACAGGGTTCATAGGCTTGTCTCTTATATGGCTGTGGCTCAACAACATGTACCAACATGGTGCCTTGGTAAATGGAACCAGAAACTAAAACCTGCCGAACCCTAGCACTTGAATTTTGAGCCGCAGCCATATGCATTGCACGCAAAAAAGCGGGGCCTGGTGTCCTTTTTATTCCACGAAAAAAACCTTTTGGACACCTGACGAAAGACCAGAGCACGAACACCGAAAGGTAAGGTCGACTTTGGGCAAGGCTTTGGATTCCCTTTCAGTCCTCCCAGAACCAAATAACATGGAACCATATTTCGTTGCCCCGGAAACATCACCATCAGAACACTCGCCTTGAAATGACCAAGCAGGCGATGCTTGAAACCACCACAATTTCTCAACTCACTGCCTCCGTGGACTGGCCTAACGAGTCCCAACTTGTCTGACACTAAACTGGTTTAGCCAAAAGTATAAATTCCACTTGGTTGCTGTTGACCCCCCTGCAAACAGTTGACCACTTTTTTGGGGTTTAGTGGCCCAAAAAGTTAAAGTCTAAAGATCCAACCCAATAGCAGTCAAGAGGAACTCATTGTGGAAACCATGGGCGTGAATCCTAATGGGCGACCCGACGTGGTGGACATCATTTCAACTGGGGATTCCTGTCGTCCCCATTTTATATCTCATCTACCCAAAGAACAGGGAAATGAACAGTGTTGGATCTTTGAGTAAACATGGACCAACACACAAAAACCAAAAGGTTAAAAGGTCCAAGTGAGGCACAATCCAAACCCGGTATTAAAATGGTCTACCCAGAACCATGTAAAGAATTAAGAAGGCGGCCGAAACTATTTCTGGCCGGGACTGCCCGGTACTAACCTTCATCAATCCACGGGTATTGAGCAAGTGGCTCAAGTGAAAAATTCGCGGCCAATCTTCTAGGTGAATTATAATATTTCACCAACCTGAAACTTGCGGTGGTTGGGGGGCTATTCCACACATAAACCACCCATTTTGGGATAATTCGGTAGTGTAAGGTCGTTATATTTTACCCAGAATCTTACTCAAGGACATGGACCAACACACAAAACCAAAAAAAACAGTTAAAAGGTCCAAGTGTAAAATGTGTGGCCAATTTTTCTTGCTCAGCTTGCGCCTCTTGCTCAGCTTGCTCCTTGGCGGCTGCAGCCTCGGCCTGCAGGCAAAACCCGAGTTGCCATCCCCCCCCACGTGGCGCCATTCGCTCAGCGAAAATCCGAAGGACAAACCTAAGGAAGCTTTCTGCTCCCCTGCTAAAAAATGTTTAACTTTTAGTGGTTTGATGGAAAACCCACATATGTTTCAGGTGATCCCACAACTTCCAGGCCAGCCACTACTAGGTCCTCCAGATTTGAGAGGGTAGAATAAGTTGGTACCATCTTTTTTCTGTAGTCTATTTTAGTAGGGGAACCCTCCACTTAGTGGGATTCCTCCTGAGCGATCAAGCACAGAACATCTCATCGATTCCTGCCATCTTCTGAAGGTGCCACCAACATTGAACAACAAAAAACACTGTCATGAGTCATGCCCATGTTCCAAGGTACTTTCCCCAAAAGAAAAGCACATACCCCTCCCAAATCAGGCTATGAATGAGTTATACGGGACCCCCAAGCCGCATTTCCATTAAACAAAATGTCACATTCCCAACGGGCCCAGAAAGAAACCACGTTCCGTAGGCTTCCTTTTAAAGGGCAAATAGATGGCCATGGTAGTTTTTTTTTTTTAAATCACCAGGTAAACCAGGAATCGCCACCAATTTTTCGACCGACACCTATGCCATGTTCACCTTTTGGGGTTCCCAACATGAAACCGACAGGTCAGAGAAGGTCAGCAAAAGAAAAGGCTCAGAAAATGGCAGGTCCAGGAAGCTACAGGCCCTGCGAGTCACCATCAAAACCAGGCATACCAGGTATGAACATCTACACAAATCCATGTAGAGAATTCAAAGGGCGGCCGCATATATGTATATATGTCTGCACAGCTGCCGGTGCTGAAGACTCTGCGTGACAAGGGTTCACACTTCTTGTACTTAGACAGTCTGGAAGTTGCTAAGTGGTTAGCTTTGCCCTAGTTGTAACCCATGTACCCTGGTTGTAATAACCAGGATAATGAGAACATCTAAGTAGGCAACGCGCATGCGTGAACGAAACAAAGGCTGCGACGCCACAATTGGATCAAGAAGACTCGTACCGAGCGACGCACCGAGCGACGCATCTCCCACTGCCCAGCTCCGCTTTTCAGGCAACCCGGACACCCCCAAAGAATTCGCACAACCAACCAGCCTAGTGGATCCCAGTTATTCAGTTCTTTAACCACTTCTTGTACCTGGAGTCTCCATGACCCTTTAAAAATGGGTCAATGACCCCATTATTTTAGGCAATGACCAACCATTTTTTAAGGGTCATGGAGACTCTAGGTATAGTTCTTTAACCACTTCTTGTATGCGATTTTCCCGGAATTGGTTGAATCGGGCATCCTTGGTTACCTAGCTTTAGCACTAGGGCGGGGTGTATTCATCCAGAACAGTCCTCCAATTCATAAGATTCACCGGACTCGTTGGGCGAGCATGTTTGTGAGGGGAGCTTGGAATCCTTCGAAAACCTGATTTCTGTTTAGTTCGCTGATTTTAACAACGGAACCCCCCGTCAAAGACGCAACAAGGGGGAAACAGTAAATCTGGAGGTCTGGGTGCTGTTTCGAAAAGAGTGATATCTCTTACCCTCCCTCTCACAATCCTGGAAGTGGACCGGGGGGGAAACAACAGTAGTCTTTCCAACCCCTCCCAGCGTCAGCTTCCGTGCTTCGAGTGGCAAAAAATGACCGGGCATGCAACTCTGAAAGGGATCCAGGTTCCCTCCGTGAGACTTACTCCCGCTCAAAGTCTCACTCTCAATCCAACCTTTGGATTGCCCTTTTGGGTTGTCAGGTGGAACAGGGATCCTTACATTTTACACCTGAACATTGCAACTTGCAAATGGTGGGTTCCAACTTTATTTTGGTGTTGAAGAAGCAACATGTTTCAAATGGTTGCAAAATGAACTTATTTTAAGGAGCCCCAGGTGGAAACATGGTGTTTTCCTCTTCCGGAGTTAGTTTCTGAAGTCTCTTGAATCTAAAAAACATAAGAGAGGAAAACAAAAACATGGCCGGGTTTCCATGACGAAAAACACCTCCTGCCGGTTTGTCGAGTTCCCAAGTTTCTTTTTTTTGAAGTGTGGGATTCCCGATAAAAACAAACCGCAAAGCCTTCTCAAGTAGCTTGGAGTTGAGGGCTTGGATCGGCATTGGGCAGATTCTCTTGGGGAGAAGTATTCACACAGGTACAACCTACACTCAGACTTGGGGAGTGGAAAATCCTAAAGGAGGCCATCGGTGAGCTAAGTGTTAAGCAACCCTGGTTCTAACCCACTGAACAGGGACTCACTTCCTGAGAGCAAACCAAAAGCCTAAGTCTTGTATGTATCGCTCAAATGGGGGGTTCAACCAAAATAGGAATCGAACTCCTTTCGGGATGGCTTTTTGACCGGAAAACAAAAAGGGAAATCACCTGGAGGAGTCGGTCCCCCATTTTGAGTAACATCCAAATGGTCTTCCCCAAAACATATCCCAGTGCTGCCAGATACCACTATGTAGTCGGTAACCAGCTATTTTTACCTTTAGGTTTTACATGATGGTTTCCACTGGCTACCTACTATGGTGGTAAATGAACCACTGGGTATTATATAAGGTCCAGACACCTAGAAAGTCAGGGGACTTGTGACAGGGATACTGACAACTTACCTGTCGCAAAAGGAGTCCCTAAATGTCTAGGTGACTCATTGATACCAACCACTAAGTAGCGTGGCTCCATGAAAAATGTCCTTGGTGGAGGTTCATCAGGGGAACAGCCGCATTAGGGTGTTCTAGAAAACCCGGGGTCAACATTAAACCAGGTACTTGCTTGCATCTGCGATTGCCAAGTTCGTAAGTTCTCGGTTGCTTTCTGCTCCCCTGCTGAAAGTTTAACTGTTGGTGGTTTAATGGAAAATCCATTAGCTGGCAAAAATTAAAAGTCCTAACATCCAAGCCACCAAAGAGTTGTCGGTAGCTTAGGTCACCCTCTTAAGCAAAAAAACAAAAAACAACTGGGCGAATCGATCACAAAGAAAGCTTGGTAACCCTGGTCACAACCCACTTCCAAGTATATACCCCGTTCAGTGGGTTAAAACAACCTGTCGCAAGCTTGGTTCCCAACAAACAGGGTAGCCTGGCACCTGAAGCCCCAAAAGCCAAAACAAAAACAAAGACCCAACAAAAGACCCAAAAGACCCAAACCTTGGCCCAACCAAAGCACCAACAGCAACGCCCCCAGCAAAGAAGTCGCCTGAAGACCCAAAAGACCCAAAAGCCCCAAAAGCAACGCCAACAAACACGTAGCCTTGCGCCTGAAGACCCAAAAAGCCCACTTAAAACAACTCGGCCCAACAAAAGAAGTCGCCTGGCGCCTTTGAAGACCCAAAAAAGACCCCCAAAAAACAACAGACCCAACAAAAGACCAACAAAAGACCCACCTTGGCCCAACCGAAAAGCACCCCAAAAGCGTCAAAATTGCGCGCGCGCGCGCGCGCGCGCGCCGAGCTGCGCGCTCTGCGCTCGGCGCTCGGCGCCTCCTTCTCCGCCATCTGCTGCGCCAAGTCCGCTGCAGCCTGCTGCCGCTGCGCCGCCTCATGGGCCTTCCGTGACGGATCCCTGGGTTTTTTGGAGGTTTCCTAGGGATCTGGGTAATCATTCTCAGGGATCCCTGTCCTAACATCCAAGCAACACGCACCAAAGTATCAAACACCAGCCATGTCCCCAGGGTTCTTGGTGGTTTTCTAGAAGGAATGGAAGTGGAAGGTACCGGTGACCCGGTTAGTGCCACCGTGCCAGCTGACATTGTCAGATTGGGTCGATATCGTGCGTGGCTGATTGAGACTTCCTGTTTCAGGTCGCTTTGAAGAGACGTCAAAAGGAACATTTTGAAAAATTGTTGGTCCCATTCCACACATACCTATGCACATTCCACACATACCTATGCAGGGGTATCCACTTCTGAGAGGGGTTTCCCTCTGGATGTCCTCTCCCTGAACTGAAAATGCCAGCAAATGGGACCTTGTACCGATGGGGTTCCGAAAACAGTCCCAACCAAAAGGGTCCATCATTCTAAGAACCTCCCACATGCCAAAATGAGGATTTGGCGCCGGACATAAACAAAAACAACAACAACAAACAGTGGTGCCCCTTTTGGTTTCCCTGAAAAAAAAAACCAAACCCCAACAGTTCGCCTCGGCCCCAAAAAAGCCACCAACCAAAATTTTGCCAGGCCGCCCCCCCCCCACCCCCCCCCACCCATGTCGGCTGGCCCAAAATCCTGTCCGGCGGGCCTTGAAATTTTCGGGGTTCGTTGGCGTCCAGCTCCATGGGTCCATTTTTGTCGAAAAAGTGCGAAAAGCACTAAAAAAGCTTTTTTTGTCCTGAAAAGCCCTGAAAAGCATGACCTCCTGCTGGCCAGCCCTATCTGACGTGTCTGAGACTAGGCTCAGGCCCAGCCCAACCAGGCCTGTCAGCCCAGAGCACACAGCCTCAGGCCCAAGCTTAGGCCTAGCCCCAAGCACGGCCCAAGTCATCCAGCAAGCCCAGCCCAGCCCAGGCCCACTAGGGCCCTCCCAGCCCACCAGCAGGCTCAGCCCCAGCCCCTCAGTCCGGCTAAGCAGCTCAGCCCAGGCCGACCTCCTGCTTGCGTCTGGCCCCAAGTCATCCACCTTCGGCGCTATGCCAGCCTGAGACTAGCCTCAGGCCCAGTCCCTCAGCCCGCCTGCCCAGAGGGTCCGATATTGAAAAATATCAATACAAATACTTGATTTCAGTCGGATATCAATCTTGTGATTGATTTGGGCCCAATTTCAAGAATTTCATCGACTGGCTGCTTTTACAACTGAATACCGAGAATATTGATATTTATGTTGATTTTGTTGATGTGCATTGAACTGCCTTGCAATCGCCTTGCAAAGTTCCAGAAGCATTTGTCTTTTGCAAAGCTCTGATGAACTTCAAAAGCTGGTTCTGACAAGGCTGCCTGACAAGGCCCCAGCAACACAACGGGCCTGACAAGGCTCTAAAAACACAGCTTCAGAAACATTGGGCCTGACAAGGCTCCAGAATACAATGGCCTGGCAAGGCTCCAGGAACACATTGCGCCTGACACTTTGGGAGGCTCCAGAAAACGATTGGGCCTGGCAAGGCTGCAGAAACATTGGGCCTGGTAAGGCAGAAACATTGGGCCTGGCAAGGCTCCAGAAACATTGGGCCTGGGGCCTGGCAAGGCTGCAGGAACACATTTGTTAGGCTCCAGAAACACTTTGGGCCTGGCAAGGCTGCAGAAACATTGGGCCTGGCAAGGCTCCCTGGGCCTGGCAAGGCTGCAAAAACACAGTGGGCCTAACAAGGCTCCAGAAACACTTTGGGCCTGGCAAGGCTACAGAAACATTGGGCCTGGTAAGGCAGAAACATTGGGCCTGGCAAGGCTCCAGAAACATTGGGCCTGGTAAGGCAGAAACATTGGGCCTGGCAAGGCTCCAGAAACATTGGGCCTGGTAAGGCTCCAGAAACATTGGGCCTGGCAAGGCTCCAGAAACATTGGGCCTGACAAGGCTGCAGAAACATGGGGCCTGGCAAGGCTACAGGAAAAAGGCTCCAGAAATATTGGGCCTGGCAAGGCTACAGAAACATTGGGCCTGGTAAGGCAGAAACATTGGGCCTGGCAAGGCTCCAGAAACATTGGGGCTGGTAAGGCAGAAACATTGGGCCTGGCAAGGCTCCAGAAACATTGGGCCTGGTAAGGCTCCAGAAACATTGGGCCTGGCAAGGCTCCAGAAACATTGGGCCTGGCACGGCTCCAGAAACATTGGGCCTGGAAAGGCTACAGAAACACATTGGGCCTGCAAAGGCTCCAGAAACTTGGGCCTGACCAGACCTGGCAACCCAGAAGCACATGGCCTACATGGCTTGCCAAAAAATTGCATGCGATGCAGATCTTAAAAACACCTAGCACTGAGGACTACTTGCTCATGCACTTGGCATGCACTTGTGGGAGTGCCATCTTTAGCTTTGGCCCAAAAAGCCATGAAAAGAGGTGGCTCTAGAAACAAGAAGAAGGATGTGGTTGACATTGCTCATGTAGTGGATCTGTGGCTGGACCTTTCCCGGCAACAGGATGAACTCTTCAAGTTTGGGGAGTACAAAGGCCTGTGGGCTGAGTGCAGTTGCAGGCCAGACATTGTGAACCTAGTTGATGTGTGCTGGTCCTTGTCCAAAGTAAGTTCTTCACTCAATGTGGGCTATGGTGACCTGAAGGAGGCTTGCACTGTGCTGTTCAACAAGGACCCAAGCCTGAAACCAAATGCTGCACACACAGTGCCCAAGGCTGCAGCATTTGTTGCAGACAAGCTGGTGGTGGTTCAAAAGCACTTCAGGTCAGTGTCTCTCAACAAAGGCTGGGACCACAAGTTGGCAAAACTCATGGAGAAGTTGTCCATGCCCAAGCAAGAGAAGTTGAACAAATTTGTGGACTACCTCAGAAAGCTGAATGACTGGCGATCAGATGCAAGCCAACCAGCATCTGATGTGCAGGAGGCCCAGACAAAAAATGCAATATCCGAGAGCTCAAAACCTTCAAGCTCAAAGGTGCCAAGCTGTAAGGAAACACCAGTGCAGGTGAAAGCCAACACAGCAAAGAAGAGGAAACTGACGCCCAAGACATCCTCTGCCAGTTCTGGAGTGCTGGTTGATGAGTATGGACTTCCTGACCTCTCTTGGGCTTCTCAACAAACAGACGCTTCTGCACCCTCTGCAGGTGACAGCTTGCTTGACCCTGGTTCCAAGCCCCTCCCTATCTGCAAAACTGTCATCAGGAAGCTAAAGAAGGACCCTGATCACAAAGGGCAGCCAAAGAAAAGGCCTGCTACATCCATGCACATGGTGGGGAAAGATGAGAACAGTGAAGCGCCCCAAGCTGAAGAAGGAACCAAGCCCATCAACATGTACACCACCTTTGGCTCCAAGCAGTCCTACATCACAGTGGCAGAGGCAGGGTCTTCAAAGAAAAAATTATGGGTGAGCATCACGGAGAAGATGTCGAAAAAACACCAGGACCTGATCAGGAAGATCTTCCAAGCAAAGCCTAAGACCAAGGATGAAGCCATCCACTTGAGGGCCAAGGTTTTGAAGTGATAGACCCGCTTGCAAACAAGACGAGCGCATGTAAATGGAATCTGTGCACTTGCAGTTGGCTTTGCTGATGCACATGTGTCCCCCCTGCTTGTGTTGAACCTGGCCAGGCTCCAGG
The DNA here is from genome assembly GCA_963377175.1 of Effrenium voratum. Lineage (NCBI taxonomy): Eukaryota > Dinophyceae > Suessiales > Symbiodiniaceae > Effrenium > Effrenium voratum. The sequence goes on along the minus strand of CAUJNA010003549.1, from coordinate 2,379,794 downwards.
AATATTGGGCCTCACAAGGCTCCAAAACAGACAGGTGTTGCTTCAGGCTGCAAAAGACAGGGCCTGACAAGGCTGCAGAAAACTAGTGGCCTTGGCAAGGCTCAAGTTTGTGGAGACCAGAAACATTGGGCTGGCAAGGCTCCAAAACAGACACGGCCTGACAAGGCTCCAGAAACATTGGGCCTGACAAGCTGCAGAAACATGTGGCCTGGCAAGGCTACAGAAACACATTGGGCCTGCAAAGGCTCCAGAAACTTGGGCCTGACCATGGCAAGGCTCCAAAAACTTGAGGCATCCAGAAACATGGGGCCTGGCAAGGTTCCAAAACAGACCAAGGCTCCAGAAACATTGGGCCTAGGCATTGGCCTGACAAGGCTCTAGAAACATTGGGCCTTCCAAGGCTCCACATGGGCTTGGGCCTGCAAAGGCTCCAGAAACATTGGGCCTCCAGGAACAAGGCTCCAGAAGCATTGGGCTCTAGAAACATTGGGCCCCAGAAAAACATTGGGCATTGGGCCTGACAAGGCTTTAGAAACATTGGGCCTTCCAAGCAGAAACACATTGGGCTGGGCCTGCAAAGGCTCCAGAAACCTGGGCCTGACCATGGCAAGGCTCCAAAACAAGGCTCCAGAAACATGGGGCTCCAAAACAGACCAAGGCTCCAGAAGCATTGGGCCTGACAAGGCTCTAAGAAACATTGGGCCTTCCAAGGCTCCAGAAACACATCGGGCATTGGGCCTGCAAAGGCTCCAGAAACATTGGGCCTGCAAAGGCTCCAAAAACATTGGGCCTGACAAGGCTGCAGAAACATGGGGCCTGGCAAGGCTACAGGAAAAAATTGGGCCTGCAAAGGCTCCAGAAATATTGGGCCTGACAAGGCTCCAGAAAACCATTGATTCTGGCAAGGTGAGGCATGACAAGGCTCCAGAAACATGGGGCCTGGCAAGGCTCCAAAACAGACACGGCCTGACAAGGCTCCAGAAACATTGGGCCTGACAAGGCTCCAGAAACATTGGGCCTTCCAAGGCTCCAGAAACAGGCCTGACAAGGCTGCAGAAACTACAGAAAAACATTGGGCCTGGCAAGGCTCCAGGACAGGGTCTGGCAAGGCTCCAGGGAGTTCAAAAGAGACCAGCAAGCCAGACAGCAAAGTGGCGTGAAAAAAGAGTGTGGCATTGCAAAGGATGAACTGACTTGGACTGCTCAAGTGTTTGGGCATTCAGGGTTTTGCTTTTTTTTTTTGTGAGGTCATGCAGTTGCAGCTGTTGGCTCCAGCCACTATGGCACCTAAGTGGCAATGGCCAAAAAAGTCAGGTGCCCAGAAAAAGAAATCAAGGGAAGCCAGAGGCATCCAAAGCTGGGGTGACATCAGAAGAAAAACAATAAGGGACGCAAGGCTGCAGGCACGGCAGCAAGACCAGCAGCAGGAGCAGCCAGAGAAGCCAGAGGAGGAGGAGAAGCAGCCAGACAAGCCAGAGACATGGCCCCAGAACCAGCCACAGACATGGCCCTATGACCAGACATGGTCCTATGACCCAGAGACATGGCCCAGCCAGAAGACATGGTCCTATGACCCAGAGACATGGCCCTATGACCAGCCAGAGACATGGCCCCATGACCAGCCAGAGACATGGCCCTATGACCCAGAGACATGGCCTCAACACCAGTGCACAGAAGGAGGCAGCAGCAGCCATGTGGGGGAGGATGTGAAAGAGGATGTGGGGGAGGATGTGAAAGAGGATGTGAAAACGCATGAAGAGGATGTGAAAACGCATGAAGAGGAGAAGGAGGCAAACAAGGAGCAGAAGGAGGCAAACAAGGAGCCAACTTGTGAGTTTGCTACAGCAAAAGAGCCATCACTCACAGAATCGCCATCCCCAACAAGCCCATCCCCAACAAGCCCATCCCCAACAAGCCCAGCTTGCAGCAACCAGAATGAAGGCCAGGATGCAACAGGAGCAGCAGCAGAGGCAAGCCAAGGAGTTCAGGGGCAAGAGCAACCGGTTGCTTTGAAGGAAGAGCAGCAACAAGATGAACCAGCACCTGCAGCAGCCAAGAAGAAGAACAAGAAAAGAGCCTACAAACTGACCCCGTGGCAGCGAAGGCAATGCCTTAAACAGGCTGAGCAGCTGACAAGCATGAAGGACAGCAAACAGATCCTTGCCAAATACTGGCTCAAACTTGCCAGAACCCACATGAGGCTAACCATCATCCATGCTGAAATGAAAAGGCTTAGAAAAAGCCGGTCCAAGCTCATTGGGTCTGCAAGGGCCATTTTGGGCGAAGTGCTTGCCATGGACATCCAGAATGTGCCTGTGCTAAAATTAGCTTTGTCATTTGCACCTTGCAACAATGTGCTTTTCTCTCAGGACCTTGGTGATGATCTTGTCATGGTGCCACTGAGTGAGGACTGGTTGTGCACGCTTTGAGTTGCTTTGTTTTTGGCAGTGGCTGGCTTGTGGCTGCAGGTTGTGGTTCCTGGGGCCAAGCCAAAGGCAATGATAAGGACTGGGCTTTGCTTGAACCATCTTTGCATTCTGATGCCACCCCCTTTGCAGGAAGATCTGAGAGGGCAAAAGCCTATGGCTGTGCAAGAAAAATGCAGCTGCTAGCTTTCAATAGGACAAGGGGCCTGGCAGCATGGATTATGGAGTTGACAGCATGTTGGACTGAATCTAGCAAACATGTTTGGGCTTGAGTAGCTGTAGCAAAGATGCTGACCCAAATTCTGATGGTGGCCATGCTGCTGGTGCTCCTGAAGGTCTGTGCCCTCATGATGCAAATGCATGCTCAGATGGTCAAGATGTTCGACCAACTAGTGTCAGCCAGAGTTGTGTTGAACCAGCTGGAGGACTACATGCACCTGCAGTGCAATACATGGGGCATGCTTTCAAGTGAAAACACATATGGTGCCAAAGGCAGCCAGTTCTACCGGCACCCTGCCAGAGGCTGAAATGCACATGCCTGCTGGAAAAAAAGTGCTGGTGATCTATTGGTTTGAGAGAAGTGTGCTTGACACATGTCAATTTAGGACAGCCTCATAAATGATCATAAGTGATCATATGATCAGTTATGAGGGTGGTAATCCTCATAATTGCTCATAAGTGATCATATGATCAGTTATGAGGGTTGGCTAGCCTCATAAGTGCTCATAAGTGATCATATGATCAGTTATGAGGGTACATGTTTTTGTGTTTTTTTTGCCTAGCAAGGCAACAGAAACAAAAACAGTTGAGGATCCAGAAAAAATATTGGGCTTGAGAACAGGAACACTTGGGGCCTGACAAGGCTCCTGGGCCTGCCAGCCAGAAAGAATTGGGCCTGACAAGGCTCCAGAAACACAGAAACTCCTGGGTTGACACTGAGAAAACTTGGGGTCTGACAAGGCTCCTTGGGGCCTGACAAGGCTCCAGAAACACTTGAGGTGACAAGGCTCCTGGGCCTGAGAAGGCTTCAGAAAACGTGGGGCCTGACAAGGCTCCAGAAACATGGCTCCAGAAACATGGGGCTTGACAAGGCTCCAGAAACTTTGGGCCTGACAAGGCTCCTGGGCCTGACAAGGCTCCAGAAAACTTGGGCCTGACAAGGCTCCTTGGGGCCTGACAAGGCTGCAGAAAGTTGGGCCGACAAGGCTCCAGAAACTTGGGCCTGACAAGGCTCCAGAAACTTGGGCCTGACAAGGCTCCAGAAGCATTAGGCCTGAGAAGGCTCCAGAAAATGTGGGGCCTGACAAGGCTCCAGATGACAAGGCTCCTGGGCCTGAGAAGGCTCCAGAAAACGCGGGGCCTGACAAGGCTCCAGAAACTTCTCCAGAAAACTTGGGGCCTGAGAAGGCTCCTTGCTAAGGCTCCAGAAAACTTGGGGCCTGACAAGGCTCAGAAACTTGGGCCTGACAAGGCTTCAGAGAAACATAGGGCCTGGGCTCCAGAAACTTTGAGAGGGGCACCTTAGAACACATCATCCTTGCCAAGGGCCCTGAGACAAACTGCACATGTGTGCTCTGCAGTTTGCATTTCAAGGTGGGGCTGGTAGTGTGTGGGACTGAAAATGTCAGACCCTGAAGCCAGCCCTAAGCCCTCTGAGGAGCCCAGCCATGGAGATGATAAGCCAGATGAACAAGAATCACCAGGTACAACACCACAAAAAAGAAAGAGGGCCCCAGCTTTGAAGAGGCCAGCCAGTGGACCAATGAAGAGGCCTGCCAGTAAAGCTGCGAAGCTTGATGATGAACATGAAGGTGAGCCAAAAACCCTTGTGCTCAAAAGGCCTGCTAGCAAAGTCGAGTCTTTGGATGACATGCTGACACACATCCAGAAAAAGGAGGATGCTGAAATCGACACCTTCTGGCAGAAGCTCAGCAACAGGCAGCAGCAAACTTTGTGGAAAAGGTTTGAGCACAAAAGGAAAGCTGATGGCACTGAGTCACAGTACAAAGAGTCCTGCTCTGGAAGGGGGAGGAACCAAAAGACTCTGACCCTCATGAAGCTCTACCTGAAGTTTGGCTCTACCAAGCACCCTGCCTTTGTGAACCACCTGGTTGAGCTGAAGCAGAGGGAGGTCTTTGACAACAAAGAGAGATGGCAGCCGCTGGAGTTCATGAAGGCCAAGTTTGGAAAAGCAGAGCTCAAGTCAAGGGTGGAGGCTGGGACTATTAAGTGCAGGAAAAGCCCTTCAGATTCAAGGTTCCCTGAATTCCTGGAGGTCATTGAGGAGACATCCAGGAGCACTGAGAAAGTGAAGGCCAAAGCCATGCAGATTTCTGGCAAGGCTTCATGGAATGATTTCAAAATGCTAGCCGACATGGAGATGAATGAGCAGACCAAGCTGGAGTTCCTGAAGGAAGATGACCAAGAAAGCAACAGCTCTGGCAGTGAGGGGTCCCAGGAGTTTGCTAAAAGCTTTTTCGTGCCAAAGAAGAACAAAAAGGGCAACGCCTTGACTGATTTCGAAACAGCCAGTGCCTTGGCAGAGGTTGATGAGATTCCTGCTGCCAAACTCAAAGCCTGCAAAAAGAAGCTGATGGCCAACTTGAAGAAGTTTCAGCACAAAGTGAAGGGTGAAGCTCTGCTGAAGGACATACAGGCCTGCCTGAAGAACCTGGAGAGCCTTGAGACAGACACGCCTACAGGAGTTGCTAGGAAAGTTTTGGCCAAAGCAGCTTCTACAGGCAAGATGGCCATGAAGAGCTTGTCCTAGCTCTAGGCTTGTGAGAGGATGCTCAGCCCTGCAAGAAAATTGTTTGCTGTGATCCCACATTACATAGTAACAGGTGTTTTTTCCAAGATCTTGCAAGCAGTTCCTCAGAGACTCAGAAACAAGTAGCAAGGTGAAAAGAAGGGAGGTGCTCTGGCATGTGGCTTGGAAAATGCTTTGGGCCTGGCAAGGCTTTAAAACACAGTTGGGCCTGGTAAGGCTCCAGAAACATTGGGCCTGACAAGGCTCCAGAAACAAAGGGCCTGACAAGGCTCTGAAACATGTGTTTCTTGTGAGGCTCCAGAAGCACATTGGGCCTGACAAGGCTTCTGGGCCTGAGAAGGCTCCAGAAAAACTTGGGCCTGACAAGGCCTCGAAACACTTGAACCCTGACAAAACTCCTGGGCCTGACAAGGCTCCAGAAAAATGGGGGCCTGACAAGGCTCCAGAAACAGTTGGGGCCTGACAAGGCTTCTCAGCCTGACTTAAGACTCCAGAAACACTGGGGCCTGACAAGGCTCCTGGGCCTGAGAAGGGTCCAGAAAACACGTGGGGCCTGACAAGGCTCCTGGGCCTGACAAGGCTCTAGAAAATTTGGGGCCTGACAAGGCTCCAGAAAAACTTGGGTTTGACAGAAACACTTGGGGCCTGACAAGGCTCCACAACGCTCCAGAAATACTTGAGGCCTGACAAGGCTCCGGGGTGACAAGGCTCCTGGGCCTGAAAAGGCTCCAGAAACACGTGGGGCCTGACAAGGCTGCTGGGCCTGACAAGGCTTCAAAAACACTTGACACCTGACATGGCTTCAGCATCATTGGGCCTGACAAGGCTCCAGAAACACATTGGGCCTGACAAGGCTCCTGGGCCTGAGAAGGCCCAAGAAACACGTGGGGCCTGACAAGGCTGCTGGGCCTGACAAGGCTTCAAAAACACTTGACACCTGACATGGCTTCAGCATCATTGGGCCTGACAAGGCTCCAGAAACTTTGGGCCTGACAAGGCTCCAGAATCTTTGGGCTTAACAAGGCTCCAGAAAGGTTTGCTGCAGCTGTTTTCATGCCCAAAAGGAAGCTGCAGCAGGCAGCTAGAGGTGGCAGGCACCAAAGGGCACGTGCAGATGATGGTGAGCCTGAGCATGCTGCTGTTGCTCTGACTTCAATAGGTGGTTTGTCACCAGCTGCTTACAAGCTTTTGGAGCACTGGGCATGGGGCAGCTCAAGTGCTTGGGAAGTCTGTGAACTGGCCAGATCCATTACCAACACCTTTGAGCATGCGCCACCAGACTTGGAGAACTTGTCTAGCTGTGGGAGCTATGGTCACAACCCGAGCAAGACACAAAGAGACATGTTCAGATTGGCTTATTTGCAAGGTTTGAAAGCACCTGATCCATACACAGTCAATGCCTGTGTGGTTGTGAACCATGGCTCCAGGCCAGTTGTCGAGTCTGTTGACCTCGCCATATTCCTACCACATGATTGGGGGTCTGCCCTATCACAACATGGCCTCCTGGAGCAAACAGTGGGCACCATGGCTGACATCAAGAAGTTCTGGCACAGGGTGCAGCCTCAGGACCCTAAGCTTTACAAGAACCCTGTTCTCAAAGAACAGAAATGCATGTTCATGCCTTTTGTTGTGCATGCAGACAAAGGGCCTCATGCCAAACAAGACAGCCTGCACACCATTTCCATGTACAGCTTGGTTGCCTATGAGAAGCACCTGGGCCTGGAGCAGTCCTCTTTCATGCTGTGTGCGCTTGCAAACAGCTGCATGCTCACTGAAAAGAAGTGCAAAGAACTTGGTCTGGCATGTGAGCCCACCATGAACACGATTGGCAAGGTGCTGGCCTGGAGCTTCACAGCTTGGTTCCATGGGGTACACCCAGACCATGACCACTTGGGCAAGGCCTGGACTTGCCCAAAGAGGAGGGCTTTGGCTGGCACACCAATTTGTGGCAAGTCTGCCATGAGATGCATCATTTGGCAAGCGCCTGCCGACTGTGAACACAATTCTCTTGAATATGGCTTGCCAAGCTACAGCTCCAATAGCCCTTGCATGAGATGCAAATGCAACAGGTCCACTGTTCCTTGGAATGATTTCACACCTTCAGCCCTGTGGAGATCTACATGTTACACACCAGCTGAAGCCTATGAAACCCCATTGACAAAGCACTGGCTGTTGACAATCCCTGGTGTCAACCACTGGACATTTGCATATGATTTCATGCATTGCGCTGATATCGGTTTCTCCTCTTCCGCTGTGGCAAATATGCTGTACGATTTGGTGTTTAAACATTTAGAAGGCAGCAAGCCCCAAAAGGTTGCTGCTGTCATGGAACTCATTAACCAGGCCTACCAGAGCTTGGGCATCACCGATGGGAAAATTCTGAGGTTGTCTTTGTCTTCATTTGCAGATGCTCAAGCACCTCACCAGCATTACCCTGCCTTGATGCACTCAGCCATCAAAGCCAAGCAGACTGCCAGGCTTGTTCAAGTCTGTGCAAAGCTGGCCAAGGACTACAATGATGGCTCTGTATACTGCGAACACAGGCTTCATTGCTTTCAGAACTTGGCCAAGCTATACACCATATGTGACCAAGCAGGCCTTTTCTTTACAAGGGATGAGCATGGTGCTTATTCCAAGGCGAGCGCAAGGTTTCTGCAACACTACTCAGCCTTGAGCAAGTTGAGTTTCAATCACACTACATCTAGGGTTGGGCAGTTTCAGTGGTCTGAGACACCAAAGCTGCATTTCCAGGAGCACATTGCAAGTGACAGCAAGTTCTTGAACCCAGCCTCAGTTTGGTGCTACCCAGGAGAACACTTGGTTGGCTCTGCTACAAAGCTAGCATCTGCTTGCTTAGCTGGACTGCCACCATGGCAGGTCTCCAGCACCATTTGTAGGAAGTACCAGCTGGGTAAGCATTTGCAGTTCCTGCAAATGGATTGAAGTCATGCTCTGTGCCAGAAAATGGGCAGTCTGCAAGAGTTTGGCAAAAGCAGTGGTGCATTGCGCCTTGTCCTCCAGCATTTGGGCCTGCTAAGGCTCCCTTGGGCCTGCAAAGGCTCCAGCCCTTGGCTTGCTGAGGCTCCAGCGCTTGACCCTCCTGAGGCTCCAGCATTTGGGCCTGCCAAGGCTCCAACACCTGGGCCTGCTAAGGCTCCAAAACTTGGGCCTGCTAAGGCTCCAGCTCTTGCGCTTAGCTTCCCAAAGCTCCAGCCCTTGGGCCTGCTAAGGCTCCAGAAACACATTGGGCCTGTCAAGGCTCCCTTGCGGTTTGCAAGCTTAAAGCCCTTGTTAAATTTTATACAAGAAAATCAAGGTTTTAGCCAGGCCTGGGCATGAAGCTTGTTGATTTTTTGTTGAATTGTGTATTGATGATTGATCGAAAATCAATAACACCTTATTGATTTTTCCATCCAATTATTGATGTTGATTTTTTGGTTGATTTTTTTCAATATCGGACCCTCTGGGTGCTGGCGTGTCTTACGTGTCTGCGACTGGCCTCAGGCCCAGCCCACTCAGGCCCAAGTGTGTATGAAACAGGCCTTGCCCATCCAGCAACCCGCCCAAGCACAGCTCAGCCCAGCCCGTAGTCCGGCTGCCCGGCAGCCAGCAACCCACCCTGCCCAGCCCCACCAGCAGGCTCCCAGTCAGGCCTCAGGCTAACACGTGTCTGAGACTGGTCTCAAGCTATGCAAGCTACTAAGCCTGTCTGATGTGCCCCAGCCCCTCAGTCCGGCTGCCCAAGCAGCTCAGCCCAGGCTGGCCAGGCCTTCTGCTCGCGTCTGGCCCCAAGTCATCCACCACCCCACCCCCTTCAGCGCAGTCTGAGACTGGTCCAGACTAGCCTCAGGCCCAGTCCCTCAGCCCGCCTGCTGGCGTGTCTTACGTGTCTGCGACTGGCCCAGCCAGTAACTCGCCACCCAGCCTCAGGCCCAAGTGTGTATGAAACAGGCCTTGCCCATCCAGCAACCCGCCCAAGCACAGCTCAGCCCAGCCCGCCCAGCCCAAGTTCCAGGCGCAACCAGCAGCGTAGTCCGGCTGCCCGGCAGCCAGCAACCCACCCATGGCTTCGCAGCCTCGTGGCTGAGACTAGCTTCAGGCCCAGCCCAACCAGCAACCCACCTCAGCCCAGCCCAGCCGAGGCCCCGGCGCAGGCCCAGTCCCTCAGCCCGCCTGCTGGCGTGTCTATTGGGGATATTTTTCCGGGGTACTTAAGCAAATGGAGGTTTGTATTCCCACCATGTACCTGTCTTGGGGTGAGCAACCGAGCAAGAAATGTATGTCATGGCAAGCCGCCAGCCACGTGAAATGGAGAAACACCCAAAATTGGTCTTGGTTGTTCAGTGACACCAACTATTGTTCCCCTTTTTATGGAGGCCAAGCCCCACTAAAAATGCTCATCCCCAGAAAGAGGTCCTTTTTTTTTCCAAGGGCACTGAGCAGCTGAGATAGTCTTGGTTTTGGATAACCTTCCGAGCAGGACGGCTTCCGAACATCGAACTAGCACGGGCGAACTGGTGCGGTCACAAGCTTTCAGTAGGATTCGGACCTTCCCAACACTGGATTTCGGTGTTTCTGACCCTTCCCTCAAACTAGGCTGGGCCGAGGCGGGCAACGCGAAGCGTTTACAATTAAAAGGGTACTTGGATGCTTAACCAACTTAGCAAGTTAATCAACCCCAGTGTATTAATCCGGGGGGCCGGGTGTCCTGGGTAAAACGAGGAATCAGACCGCTTTTGGAGGGACCAAAACCACCCCCTATTGATAAACTGGTTTTATGTGGTCAATAGTATAACAAAGTGGCTGGCCATCCTGGTCGCAACCCCCCTGTAGGGTACTTGGATCTGCAACCAACTTACTACGTAGACTACATTCATGGTTCTAAGTGGGGTAACTAGGGTTGGTTCCCTTTGTCCCCATGCCAGGTCCTCCAGTAGAGAGGTTAGAGCAAGGGAGCCAAAATTTTCAGGACGTCTATTTTAGTAGGGGAACCCTCCCAACCCAAAAAGGGTGACAAAGGGGTGACCTAGCTGGGGGAAGCCATGGCTTCAACCTTCCCTCTGCTTCAACCCCAAAGCCAGCGCCCGCCTCTTTCTCCGCCCGGCGCTGCGCAGCCTGCAGCGCCTCCTCCTTCCTAAGGCAAACCCGCCGTGCGTTTCAGATGGCCGGGGACGAGAGTCGCGTGGGTTTTGCGACCTCCGGCACCCCAGGGGAAAGGAGAGGAAAAAACCATCGGTTTTCGAAGAGAAGTTTGAGGGTCATGGAGACTTCAGGGATGATTGAACAGAATGGGGAATTACCCCATACTTGAATGGGCTGGGAGTTAGCTAAGCAGTTAGAAACCCGAGTTGTACCCATTTAGCATGGTAAAGCCCAAAGTCCGCGAGAAAACCAGGATTAACCATTTAGCGATTCGTCCCAGAACATCTAAGCAGATGCAGGGTCTGTGTCATTATGTGTCTTCAAATTAGGGGGCGCACACACACACACACACATGGTGGCTTTCCTTTTGGTTTGGACCCTTAACACCACCACCCTTGTAGGGGTTACAAATCTTTATGGGTTAAAGAGGGGATGCTTCACTTAAAATGGGAAATTCTCAGTGGGTGGACGTACCCCTTCACCAGCGATGGATGACAGCCTATGAGTACGGGGATGAACCACATACCCAACTGGAAGTTGTCCATCCACAGTATGGGCTTTGCCCCCATGCCGCTTTCCTTTTGGTTTTCCTTCACACCTACACATTCCGACATTTCAGTTGGCAAACCCTTCAACTGGCAACATGAAGCTGCTGCTTGTGTGCTCCGGGATATCTATTCGGCCTCGCACAGTTCTGATTTGGACCCCCATGAGTCTCCTTCTGCGAAGATCAACCGGCAACCATCTTGGCGCACGGATCCAGTTCAGGAATCCACTGGGTCAACGAGATATTTTCTGTGATTCGCGCACCGGACCCGAAGCCCCTCTGCTCGGTCGCTTTCTGCTCCGCTAAAAGTTCAACTTTTAGCGGTTTGATGGAAAACCCATTCGTTGGCAAAAAGTTTAAAGTCCTAACATCCAAGCAGCATGCACCAAAGCTTGGTTGGTATCACAAGGGAACCCGCAAGGAAACCAACTATTTAGGGAACCATTATCTTGACTTGGTCCTCCAGTAGAGAGGTTAGAATACGGGTACCCTTTTGTGTGTAGTCTATTTTAATAGGGGAACCCTCCCCCAAAAAAGGGTAACAGGGCACTACTGGGGGACCTAGTTAGGGAACCATTCTCATCTTAAGCACCCCTCTTGCTTACCCCCTTTGCCCATTCCTACCCAATTTGCTGTTCAGGGTAAGGCCCAATTCGCAAGTAGGTATTGTAGACCCAACAGTAATCACCCCAGTTTATCAATAGGGTGTTCCTGGGTTTAGTGGGGAATCAGACCACCCACTCCCCCTATTGATAAACTGGTTGCTTGATTAATACTGCGGAGGGACGAAATCCTACACCACCTAAGAAATTATGGAATGACGATTCCCCTGTAAACACCAACAAACGTTATGGTTTCAACCATGGCATTAATGTGGTGCGAACGGATTTCGCAACCATCCACACGCTGATTCCCATCCAAAAGAGATGAGTCCAAACTGAACCCAGGGACACCCTATTGATAAAGATATGGAGTCAACATTTAGCCATGGGCCATGGGTCAAAATCCCATACCCCCAGTGAACATCCCCCACTAAAATAGACTAAAACCATATGTGCCCTTTGTGGTGTTTTCAGAATCACCTTTTGGGATCATTCACTTTCTTTTAAGGAGTGGGAATTGAATCGGATGTTCAATGGGCGTACGGGTTTTTGACCCATGGACATTTGGGGTCAGAATTTAGTTTTAAGCCCCTTCCATTTGGTTCAGACCCCCCGGAAAAATAAACATATATTCCAGTAGTGAAAAAAACCTTTTTAAACCAACATGGGAAAACAACACATATTCTTAAGCAAATGGAAGTACCTGTTCAGCTCCACCCGAAATCTGCTGTCCGAGCTTCTCCCTCAGCTTGGCGGCTGCGGCCGCTTCCGCCTCAACGACCGGCCCGGGTTAAACGCGCCGCGTTCCACGGTTCGCTCGGAGGCGGGAGGCGGGCATGTCAGGGTGCCTGGAGTCTCCTTCTGACCCTTAAAAAATGAGGTCATTACCCAAAATAATGGGGTCATGGAGACTCCAGGTGCTTCCAGGCGTTTCGCTATAGAAGGTAACCTCCATGGAAAAACCTAGAGGTAAGGAAGCCGAAGAGTTACCTACTATAGCGGCGAAACGCCTGGAAGCACTGGGTCAAGTGGCTGGTAACCCCGCTTACAAACTGACCCCAAGTCCCCGTGTGGGTTTAGGGATACTAACCACTAAAAAAAGAGTGCCTCCTGAAGTCGACCCCTTTTCGGATGGTCACCGCGCAACAACTAGGTCCTCCAGTAGAGAGGTTGAAATAAGTTGGTACCAACTTTTTTCTGTAGTCTATTTTAGTGGGGAACCCTCCCCCCAGAAAAGCTACTGGGAGACCTAGACAAGAAGGGGAAAAACTACCATCTGGCATAAGGATCGCCACATTTTGAAGGACCAAGTGAATTGCCCCACTTCTAAGCGGTAGCCCGCCAACCGGGGGAAATTGCAGGTACCGCCCAGCAAGGATACCCTCTACTCAGCTCTGCTCAGTTCCCGGCTATTGGCTCTACGATACGAACGGCTTGCGATACGAGATGTCTCGCTGGAGACATGCATCTGAAAGTGCCCTTCAAAACCCGCCGCACCATTCCTTTTCGCCGTAGTTCGCAGTTTCTAGTTTGGTCTCCTTTTGTTTGGGCTCAAAGGGTTGCGTGAAACATGCGATTTCCGAAGGTACCAGGGTTTGAACAACCTTTAACTTGCTGGTTGACGCGGGACCTAATGAAGAAAGTCGAAGGTCCAATCCGGTGGATTCGCTTGCATTGACCCCCTTTTTTTGAAGCGGAAAACACACATGGGCTCTGAAGAAATCTATTTATCTGTCTAGAAAACAAAGGGAGCCAGCCTTTACAACCAAACACAAAAACATACTATAGTGCCATTTGGAATCCTGAGGCTTTGTCTCAACCAACTCTGCACTCGCTTATGAGTCTACATTTCGCTTGGAACTGCCTTGGCTGTGAGGGCGCCAAACCAAAGTAGGGCTCAAAATTTACCAAGGGAACCAGCCTTTAAAAGCCAAAAGGAACATGGCTTGTCACCTATAGTGCTATGTAGAATCCTGAAAATGGAAGGCCAACGTTGGCCGTGGAGGGAAAAGACGGGCTTCAAAATCTTCAAAGTCGCATCTAAAGAGGGTTCCCCCCCACCCATCAGGAAAGATTCTGATGGCACCTGCCTACAAGCGAGAACGAGATAAACAAGCTGGCTCTTTCAAACACATTTCCTGGTGCGTTTGTCTCAAACTTGGGGCAAAAGAAGTTCGAAGAGTCAATTTGCCTCAAACAAACAAGCCCCAGAAGTATTCCCAGCACTGGAACCTGTTTTGAGCCTCCCCGTGCAGTCCCAAAGTCAGGATTGGCTAAGACCCCACAGCTGTTGGGTAAAATGGAAACGTACCTAGAGTCTCCATGACCCTTAAAAAATGGTTGGTAATTACCTAAAATAATGGTTGGTCATTGACCCATTTTTAAAGGGTCAGAAGGAGACTCCAGGTACTGCTTGTTGTACATAGGTCCTCCAGTACCCTAAATAACGGTTGGTCATTGACCCATTTTTATTTCGGGTCAGAAGGAGACTCCAGGTAGAAACAAACCACCGAAAACGTCTTAGATGTTCTGGGACCAGAGTCTGAGTCCCTTTGCAGGTTCTGTGTGTGTAACCGACTTAGCAGGTCACAACCTTGGGCTGTCCCATGGACGAACCGCTAAATGGCTGATAATCGTGGTGGTAGGGGACTTACAACCACGGTACATGGGTTACAAGCCGCTTGGCTAAGTCCCAGGCCATCTAAGTAATGTTGACCCTGGATTCATACACCTGTCCTATTGATAGATGCCCCTCCAAAAGTAGAGGATACTCACTACCAGGAAGCACCCCATATAAACCAAGCGCGGGTTTATTCGTCCTGGGTTCCCAGTATGGTGGCAAAAACTGTGTTTTTCTTTCCACCCAACCAGGAATGGCCAGAAACAACAAACACACCCGTTTCCAGGCAAACCGCCAGGGAGGTACTGCTTTGGTATGGCTAGTGATGTGGCCAAAAAGCCTGGAAGCACTGGGTTGCCAACAAGCGCGGTGCCCCCTCCCGCCCCACTTCCTCCTCTACCCAACCCCTCCCCCAACCCCCGTGTTCGGGTTCCTTCCATTCAGCTGCCTCTAACTGGTCATGAGCCTTCCAGCTAAGGTTGACCCCGGATTAATAAACTCTTGTTTTTTTTCTCCGGGGAAGCTTTTCCCTGTCTTTAGTAGGAATCAGACCACTTTTGGAGGGGAACACCCCCCTATTCATAAACAGGGGTTGATTAATACGCCGTCCTCAGAACCATGTACGGATTTAAAAAGGCAGTAAAGGCCTATTTATGGTTGGGATTCTCTTTTAATCTTCATCTATCCGAATCGATGTTCCGCAAGTGGCTGACATGGATTCGGTTTCTTTACTGTCAGCTCACATTCAACTCCCTCTCGGTGGAAGTTCTTCCTATAAGACCACCAAGCTACTGTGGATGTTGACCAAAAACAGCTTCGCGCCACGAAACGAATTACCATGGTTGAAACCATAACGTTGCTTTTTTTTGGTTTTTTCTCCGGTATCTACAGGAGGAGCAACATGAATCCGGGGTCAACAGCTACCAGCGATCGAGCGGTCCGCTCCGTGTCGAGCGGCCCGCCTCCTCCTTGGCCTTGGCCATGGCAGCCGCCATGGCCTCCTCAGGCATCGCCTCCGCCGCCTGGGCCCAAAAAAGGCCCAAGGGACCTGGAGTCTCCTTCTGACCAACAGGGCTCTCCAACCCATCTGGAGTCTCCGGATCCGACCCGAAAAAAGATTTAAAAAAACATCCGCGTTGGTGTGTGTTTAAAGGGAAGCAACCGGGAAACCAACCAGAAAACCAACCAGGAAACCAACCATTTTGGGCCTTTTCTTTTGGAAGGCCACTACCTGGAGTCTCCTTCTGACCCGAAATAAAAATGGGTCAATGACCAACCATTATTTTAGGTAATGACCAAGCATTTGTTAAGGGTCAGAAGGAGACTCTAGGCAGAGTCACCCCAAAAAACGACCCGGAAAACATCCTTGAATTTTGCTTGTATTAGAGGGTGTCTAACATTTTTACCGGAAATTAGACTTCCATTTTGATGCAGCTCCTATTTGCCAAGGAATTGCGTATTTAAGTTATATTTGACCATAAAACACTTTGTGGAAAACCATGTCCTTGCTAAATTATATTCAAAATTCCAACTAGTTGAAGTAGAATCCTATTTGAACATATTGTCATGGGACATTTCGGACTCCGGGCTCCAAGATATGAGGCTTTAGGGCCCAAAATTGGACATGGCGAGAATATAAATCTCTAGATTCTAGATGTATCACTAAAAGGCACCCAAACCAGGGTCCTTGAAAGGGGGCTTGCACATGTATATATATATATATATATGACCTGGAGTCTCCTTCTGACCGTTTAAAAAATGGGCCAATGCCCCCATGAGGAGACTCCAGGTAGGTTGACCTTGTGGAATTATGAGTAAAAATGGGAACCCACATTGAAAAAGCTAAAGGTCAGATCCGGTCAATTCGCTTGAGCCCCAAACAAGTCACTAGGCTGGAATGGCTGATCAGTGGCCCCTATGAGCCCTTCCCAATGGTTTACACTTTTTTTCAGGGGGCCAAAGCCTGGGTTCCTTCCCACATTCCCCACTCAGCAGCAGCAAGAAAAAACGGAGATCTTCTTTTCGCACATGGGTCTCACATTTTTGGGAACATCCAATGCGGAAACTCCAACATCGAACAACACGGTTCGGGCTTGTACCGGCAGCCACATCATCAAAACCGATCGGTATTAACCTTGTCTATTTTTTCTGTAGTCATTTTAGTAGGGAACCCTCCCCCAAAAAAGGGTAAAAGGGCGCTACTGGGGGACAAAGTTGTCCAATGTCGACCCCTGATTAATCAACCGCCGTTTATTGATATGGGGGGTGTCCCTGGGTTTAGTGGAGAATCATCACTTTTGGAGGGGAACACCCCCTAGTACTAAACTGGGGTTGATTAATAGGGGGTCCTTAGAACCATGTACGGAAGGCAGGAAAGGCACCCATTTTTATGGTTGGGATCTTCATCTATCCGAATCGGTTTTCAGCAAGTGGCTGACATGGATTCGGATTCTTTACTGTCAGCTCACATTCAACTCCCTCTCGGTGGAAGTTTTTCCCATAAGAGCACCAGGATACTGTGGATGTTGACAAAATCAATTTCGCACCACAAAGTAAATTACCATGGTTGAACACATAAAGTTTCTTAAACAAAAAGAGTATCTACAGGAGAACCATAAACCAGGGTTTCTGAACGGTGGTGCGACACGGATTTCGCAACATCCGACGCCTGGAAGTCGAACGGCAACTCTTCCCACCCCTGTACTCTGCCAACCAGTCAAAATCAAGACCGATCGGTATTAAAATGGTCGGGACCCACAACCTTGTTGACCCCAGATTCATCAACCAACCAGTCTGTTCATAGGGGCGTGATTTTGGTCCCTCTGATTCCCCACTAAACTCGGGGAGAAGCCTATTAATGAACTGAATAAATAATACGGGGTTAACATTTGGAAAAACAAACTCACTGTCTTGTTGCGGCCCACTAGAAATGAACAGAACCAAAACATCAGTAAAGTCCAAACCAACTAAGAACCATCAAGACAATGTTGAGAACGGGCGCTTCCCGCTTCCCGCTTCCCGTGCTCCCCCTAGAAAGCTACATGATCAAAACTGGGGTGAAATTGAACTGCGGACCCGAAATGGAGGACATCAATTAGGTAGGCATGTATGTCCAACCTCGTTTTCAAATTCATAGCCAAACCAAGCAGGGCTTATGTTTCATAAGTAGGGCTACAGTAGGGCGCAGGTATACATGGTACCTCCCTTTGCGACGAGGGATGTAGAACAAACACTATATAATGCCATGGTCAATAGTGTCCTCGACGAGCCTGCCTAAATTGATTTTTACCATTGTAGCCCATGTCGCTCCCTTGTCTACATTGGATGACGGTAAACATGTGGGCAAAGGTACTTCGCAGTAAAACTTTTGGTGAGCTTGTGTTGCCCCAGGTGAGCTTGATTCAATTATACACAAACACATTGCCTTCCCTGCTGCTGATATCTACTAGGCAATGGATTGCTCATCAGCTGGGTTCTCATGAAGAGACTTACCAAACGAAGCACCTCCCTGTGAGGCGTCTCGAAATGTGTACTGTTCCTGGCCGGGTTGATTCAGGGTAAAGTCCTCCAGTAGAGAGGTTAGAATAAGGGTACCCTTTTTCTGTATTTGAGTAGGGAAACCCTCCCCCAAAAAACGGTAAAAGGGCACTACTGAGAGACCTACAGGGGGTGATGTTTTCTTTGTGAAGCAAAGGACAACTCAAAACGGCACGCATTGCAAGCGAAAAATCCTTCCTAATCGATCAGGATAGGGGATCCCCCATTGGCCCCATGGCGGTGGTTTTCCCTCTGGCTTTCAAAACAAAAACAGGGCCCCCAAAAAACTCCCCCCAAATGGTTCTCCCGTTGGTTTCTCTGGACAAACAAAACAAAAATGGGCCCCCTGTTTTTCTCCCCAAAAACGGTTTTCTCCCGTTGGTTTCTCTGGACAAACAAAACACACAGGGTACCTGGAGTCTCCATGACCCCTAAAACATGGGGCCATTACCCAAAATAATGGGGTCATTGACCCATGTTTAAAGGGTCAGAGGAAGACTCCAGGTACCAAAAAGGAGATTTCCAAAAGCCGAGGGAGGCTTCTAGAAACACGACCGACCCAGTTCTGGCCACCAAATGGCCTCTGAAAGAATCTTCTCCTGCTTCGCCCTGAGCTCCTCCTCCATCCTGGCCTGCCGGGGATTTTGGTTTCCCCGGGTCGTTGGACCCTCTGAAGCCTTGACACAGGCGAGCCACAGCAAATAACCAGTGCTTCTTACCTCTAGCTTTAGGTCGTTGATAAGATAACCTATAGGTCCTTCAGTAGAGAGGTTAGAATAAGTTGGTACCAACTTTTTCCAGGACGTCTGTTTTAGTAGGGGAACCCTCCCGCAAAAAAGGGTAAAAGGGCACTACTGGGGGACCTAGATGGCAAATAACAGTGTTTCTGTCCTCTAGCTTAGTTTTACTTTTCATCATTTCCTTAGTTGCCTGCCCAAAAGGCTAACTGGACAGCTCAAGCGCTTTGGGCCTAGAAATGCTTGCCAAGCGAAACTTCAGCTGTCCTTCCCATGCGCATGCGAGAGTTTGCCATTGCCCGTTTGGCAACGATATGTGTTGCCGCCAAACCTCGCCATTTTATTGCGCCATGGTCATGGCTGCCCTGACGAGAACTCCAACACTACTGGAGGCCCATGATGATCACCTCGAGTAAGCGTGGGGCATGTTCGACCAACTCCGCAAGTAGGCTATAAGGTGGGTGGCAACTGGGACTAGTCCTCTTAGAACCATGATAAGCTACTTGGCATCTTGGCCGAACATCCAGGACCCAACAAGGCGACCCCCTAAACTAGCTAGTCCTCGGTTGGTTCCCCCCGAAGACAACGCCCAAGGCTACCTAGGTCCTCCACTGGAGCGCTTAGAATAAGGACACCCTTTTTTCTGTAGTCTATTTTAGTACAAAAACCCCTCCCAGCCAAAAAAGAAACGGTGAGAGGTCGGGCAGCTGGGGGGACCCAAGCGTACGGGTCCAACAAAAGCCCTCACGAAGGACTCGCCTTGAAGGCCTCCAACTCCCGCGCCATCTGCCGCTCCTGCTCCTGTCAAACAAAGAGAGAGCGGCGCAATGGGCGGGGTACTCGGAGTCTCCATGATTAGCCAAAATAATGGGGTCATTTTCTCATTTTTAAGGGTCATGGAGACTCCAGGTATATATGTAGATGGCACCCTTGGATCTGTCGTTGTGTTTGCGGGTATTCTTTTTGGGTTGATTTAAGCCCCCTGTTTGGGTCCCCTATTTGTGGGTACCCTGTCTTGGATTGGTTTAAAGGGGAAGCCAAAGGGAAACCCATGATTTGGGTTTCCCAAGAAAACAAGAACAAAAAAACGCTCATGCTCACCTATTCCCAACTGGGTGACTCGTCCTGATTTGTTGGCTGCTGTTTCACAGCTCTAGCCCAGTTCCGGTATAGGCCATAACGGGCGGTCTCAAATTCCAGGGCGACCTGTTCCTCTTTCGGGAGGTTCTCGTCGTAAACGTCCCTGACCTTCGTCACATTCCCAATTCGGTGAGGTCTCATCATGTCGCGGCAAGCTGTCGGGACCCACTGCTTGTAATACAGCTTGCACTCCTTGTCTTTCTTCGCCATGAACGATTCGAGCACTGGGGTCCCGACAACGCCCTTCTGAGTTTCCTCCCGATACTTCTTGATGCTGTCTTGGGCGCCCCAAAATGGCGGCTTTCCTTTTGCCTTCCCTTTGAAACTACCCGAAACAGGGTTCTGTGGAACAACAACACCCAAGCAAAAAGCCGCAAACAACACCCAAGCAAAAAGCCGCAAACTGGGTTTGTGCTTAGATTTCCGCAGGGTGAAGGTGGATGACTAAACCAAACTGGACAAATGCGTCATCTGCTTTTACCCGCCTATAAATGCCACCCTTTCTTGCAAGGGTGGAAAGATCAACAGCAAACAATCAACAATTCCTGGACCCCAAAGACTCCTTTGTTCTGCCTTTGACACAAAGGGTTCCAAGTACGCATCTAAGCTGGGGAAGGGACTTGCCTTGGTTCTGATAGAATTTGCGCCTCAAACATCTCAAGCTTGGGGTCCTCTTTTGGATCTTGGAGGATACATGTACCGTAAGGGTTCTGATAACCCTTAGAGCCTTAGGGCGCCCACTTTGCGGACAGAAGGACACCCCAAAGCGCACCGCTGGAGATCGGCAAGCGGCTTGCATTGGTCAAATCTGCCACTCCCAATGGGTGCAACAAACATCCAACTCGCTTCTCAGACATGGTAGCCACAGGAAAAACATGTTTTCCTGTGTGGCACTTTATTTTAAAGGGCCTGCCCAGCCAGCAAGGTCATTGTTGTTGTACACAGAGCGCTCAGTGTCCGTAAGAAACCCAGAGCTTCAGGTACAAACTTTGTTGAAGGGCGTAGAATCCAGCTTGACCAACATCTACTGAAGGACCTAGAATGAGGATACCCTTTTTTCTGCAGTCTATTTTAGTAGGGGAGCCCTCCCCCAAAAAAGAGCAAAAGGGCACCTAGCTGCGGAACCTAGATGATGTGTCCGGACCGATCTTTGTGCTCCTCTTTAGCGGTATCCTCATGGCATCAGCACTCCCAGCTGAAATTCGTTGCAAATGCCACATCACTCGCCGGCAAATCACGGAGCTCCTTTTCGCGCGCACAGCTTTAGTAATCCGTTTATCCACTTCTCGCTTGGTTGCTTCGAAGACTTCCTGGCTTGGCTTGCCGAACGCATCAAGCTTGTACTGTTCCGAAACTGCACCAGCCCTCTTCTCATAATCATGATTCAACACCAACGTCTTGAACGAAAGCGCCCCACGAGGGAAACCACGCTTGGATGACGCCCATTTTGTTGTTTGACGAAAACGGGTCCGTCAATAACTTGCTGCGTCTGGCATAATGGGTCTGAACCAAAAAGAATGGGATTGGACACCCCGCCTCTATTGAGAACTGGGGTGGTTGTTCTGGGGTCAACATATCCAGACAGTCCATGTAGGTAACAGACCAACATTTGACCCAATTGGAGAGTAAATGTGGGTCGATAGTAATGTATTACCTACATAGATTGTCTGGGATGATTGAACTTTCGAACCCTTGGTATGGTAGCAAACAACTGACTGTTTTTTGCAGCCCCCCTACTAAACATGAACAGAACCCAAAACCCTGAGACAGACCAACAATCGTTGAATCTAAAGCCCGTGTGTTGACTGGGAGCGACTAAACTTGGGTGGCTGTGGGGCTCCAACACGCCAACACAAAAGTAAACATGCCAACAACAGTAAAGTGAACTGGGGGTGTGCCAACTCGACTCCCACCTGCGCCCGAAGGGCAATGGCAACTGCCTGCTCCTGACGCGATCGCAGGTCGTTCGTCGTTTTAGGTTGTTTTTCCCCGAAGCCCCGCGAACTCGGTCCCGAAATCGGGGCTTTCTGGGTCAACTTGTCTCAAAGTGGCTAAATATACCATCTGGAGGATTTTTGAGGGTAATTGTGCTTGTAAGGGGGTCTCCTTTGTGGGGAAGGACAACAAAAAGAGTGGGACGTTAACTTGCAGGAGAGCAACAGTGGAAGCCATAAATATTGCAAGTGCCACCAAGGCACATGTTGACACCATTTCTGTGGCATCGCCCGCTGCGTGCGGACCCCTCTCCCCCAGTTACAATGTTGAAGCCAAGTGCGTAACCCGTCTTCCGAGGCCAAATATATTGCAAGTTCAACATTGTATCAGGGGAAGGGGGACCACAAATATCATGTCACAGTGCTTCCCTTAGTGGACCGTGCCCTTTGGTTTTCTGCTCCGCACTTGCAATATTTAGGGCATCAACCGAATCACCTTTGTGGTGTCATCTCATCCCTCTACAGATGATGAACATTGAAGGCGGCTCAGCGCTGCAGCAAAGCGAGCTGCGGAGACCTTCGAAATCCGCCACAAATGACCCAAATCTGGATGATTTTCAAACATAATGGTATCCCGAAGATCTTTGGTTTCCTGAGGTTCCCTTCTGCCAACCTAAAAATGGGGGGGGTCCAAATCCCATTTTGCAAGAAATTTCTCATGTGCCTCATTTGCGAACTTCACCGCCGCCAGTGCCTTGGCCTTGGCCCGTGGCACCACCCACTGGTCAAACTCATCGGCCATGTTTGGCCTGGGCTCTAAAGATCGGCACCTCCTCGAACTCTTCCTGAATGTTCGTTTTCGCATGTGTTTTTTGTTTTTTCCTGGTGAAATGCTTGCTTCCCCCTTTTTCGTGGTGTGTTTGCGTGGAAGAGTTGCGCACTTTTCGGTTTTCGGAACACCTTGCGCGAACAAAATGCGGCACGTGTTCGGATGAAGCACCTCGAACTCTTCTTCGACCAGCTCTTCCTGCGCCACTGTGGCTGCCTCCGCCTTGCGCAAGCCGCTTGCGCTTGCGCAAGCCGCACCAGCGTGCTGACCTCTTCCGCGGTAAGCGACCGCTTTGCCATACATATATATATATTAAAATCAATATGTATATATATATATATATGTAATATACCCTTGACAACCATAGAAAAAAAAAGACACAAACACCCAGCTGTCGTCTCCAATGACACTGCAGTATGGGGTGCTTTCCGCGAGTCGGGGATAGATAGAACAAAGATGACTACGGCTACTTATCACTTTCAACAGGAATTCCGAATCGCAATCACATAAAGTTGCAACCATTCCAACCAGATTTGCTGGAACCCATAAACCGAACGGGTTCGCGACACACATCAATCGATAACAAAAACATAGCACTGGTTGCCGAGCCTCAACTCAGTTGCCCAAAGGACCAATAAATGAAAGGTAACCTTTTGGCACCTACACGAAACATAGGCGCCCAACATGAGAAGAACAAAAAGGTCAACTGAGGTCGATTCGCTTCGGACCAGTGACAGCCTCCAACAAAAGCATCCACCCACACAAAAAGCAACACAGCGTTGAACACAGGCGTATCATATTTTAAGGGCTTCCCACGCCACAACAAAACCAGGCAACCTTTTTTCGTCCCCCCAACAAGAATAAGTAAGTAAATAAAAATAAATAAAAACAAAGGAGACAAACAAAAAACATGCATCGGTTTTCCTTTTTGTTCTCCTTGAACCACCACTTTGAACACAGGAGCACCAAAACCAAAAAAACAAACCGCCCAACAACAACAAAAACGCGTCCCCCAAAAAAACACAACAACAACAAACAACAAACAAACACACAAAATCGCCCACCCCCCCACACGCCAAAACCCGAAAACCGCCGGAGGAGTTTTTGTCGCCGTGTCGCCCGACGCATCCGGTCCTCGGCTTCCTGCTGCGCCTGGAGCTCCTTGGCCTTGCGCTGCGCCATGAGCTCCATGGCCGCCTGCGCCTGCGCTATCCGTAGAGGTGACCCGCGAGCCCGCCCTGTTTTGACGGTTCAAATACACAGATAACAACAAAAAATGGGGGTTCCATTTGTGGGATCCCAAACAAACCAAACAGGTTCACGGATGTTTTAGGGGTTGATTCCGGTTTCATTCTGTTCAACCATCGTTCTTTCAACAATTAGCTGTTCCCCAGGGCTTTTCTGAACCCAGGGATCCGTCTTTCTAGAAAACGTCCGGAAACCCAGGGAAACAGAACAATACATTCCCTCAAATTGGGGGAACCTATTTTTCAGGCTTTCGGGGTTTGGCAACGAACGGCTTCGTGGGTTAGCTTTGCCCCAGTTGTAGCCCATGAGCCGTGGTGTGTGGGGTAACTGGGGGTTAGTCCCCTCTTAACCATGGTTGGGCATCCAAGTGGGTCCAATGGAAAATCCACGGTTTCAACCAAAAGGTTAAAGTCCAAAGATCCAACCAAATAGGTCCTCCAGTAGAGAGGTTAGAATCAGGGTGCCAACCTTTCTCAGGACGTCTATTTCAATAAAGGTTTAACCCTCCCAAACGAAAAAGAAACCGTAACAGGGCACTACTGGGGGACCTAGGGTTCTATCCACTTTGAGCATGCTCATTTCAAACTCGGAAAGAAAAACACGGCTTGCAATTGCAATTAACGGCTTGCAACAAAAACTCAGGCAAATTGAAGAACATTTGTGGGAATGGTTGGGCAAGAAATGAGTTTCAGCTCTGCCACATCCGCGCCTCCGCCTCCTTTCGCTCGGCCTCCGCCTGCGCCTCCAGCAGACGGGCCTCAGCGCGGAAGGTCCCGGCAGGGGGCGACGGATTTTCCAGCGAAGTTCAGGGTAAGTGCCTCCTTCAGTTTCCGCAAAAACGGGAAGTGGGTGCCGGGGCATGACATCAAAGAATTCACGTACCGTGGATGGACAAAATCCTGCACCGGTTGGGATGGATGTAGTGGAACACTACAAATGTAGGGATACGCCACGTGCCAACTGGTGCAGAATTTTTTGTCCATCCACAGGAGTTCCGGAGGAGTGATAGATTTCCTTTAATATGGGTATGGGTCCAAATAAAACCACCAGGAGACCGCAGGCTTTAGTCTTTGGTTCCATTTGCCAGGGCTCCGTTTTGGGTACGCATTTCTGACCCAGGGAACATAGAACAGATTGGGTAGCGATAGATGGACCAGCTCCTTTACCCTCTACGTCCAATACTCGTATGATGTCGATCCTTGTTAAACAAGGATATACTTTCCCTGGATTTCACCAGGTCCAATGCCCAAAATCAAAGGCCTGGTATTTGGAGTAGGCTTTGACACCAAGAAACCGTGACACGCTCAAAAAAGTTAAGCGACCCCTTTTGGGTTGGCTCTTTCGATGGAAAACCGCTTTTGGTTATTTCGATGGAAAGCCGATACACTTCTCTCCCAACGTTCGAGGGCATTCCTGGAATTTCCCCCCCGCATTCTCATTCCAAGGCCGACTCCTTCGGCTCACCTCCTCTTCACTGTTCTTGGCATGTTTTTGCTTTTTTAGTTTTTTGGTTTTGTTCATTTTTACTGGGGAGTCTGCTTAAGAAACAGTCAGTTTTTTGCCAGCCCATACCAAGAGTAGAGATGTCCTGGAACAGTTTTTGCCACTCGCATGGCCTTCCCCAAAAAAGAAAAATTACTCAGAAACCCTTCTTGGTAATTATGGTTTCCGGAAACCTGGCAGTCGAAAAAATAAAGGCCGGCTCCTGAAAATTGACGCCCCTTCTTCCCAAGCCTTAGTTTGACAGCGAAAACTGGCTGTTGTTGGCAGCCCCCTCTAAACATGAACAGAACCAAGCAACAAAACAGCCCAGACAACCTGCAAAGAATAGTGAAGCCTTTGCTAAACCTACGAGAACAACTAAGAAGCCCTGCAATAAAGTCTTGGATACAGTAAGGAAAACAACCAATTAAGAACACCTGCAAAGAATGGAACAACGAAGAACACCTGCCAAGAGCCCTGTCGTGCTCACGCCATCGCTCGAGCCCCCAGCTTCTTCCGCGGCAGCTGCTGCTTTTTCAGCCTCCTGTGGATCAATGGTGCGCAAAAATGCGCTGATTGCGCGGCCTGGAATCCAGGACCTCACTTCCGGAGTTGATTGGCCAACAAATCGTGCTAACTTCTTGCTTCCGCCATTCGCATGGCCTGTCGAATGTTGACCCAGGATCAATAAACCCGTCCCATTATTTGGGGGCTGTTCCCTCCAAAAGTGGCCTGAATCCCCACTAAAAGGGGACACCCACCCAATCAAAATCAACCAGGGGTTTAAAAATCTGGGGTGCACATTAGAAAGTAGAAACGCCAGGAAGTCAGGAAGTGAGGAAACCAAAAGTAAGGAATCCATCTTGTCGAAGGTCGGCTTTTGCCTGATTTTGCCCACATCTTTGGATGTCTTGGTTAACCCACGTGGGCTTAGGTACGCACCCCCTGCTCCAGCTACCTTTGTTTTGTATGTTTTTTTTTTTGAAAACCTGGCGGTGCAGGTAAAATATATCTTTTCTTTTGGAAGGGTCGACATCATGCGCTACAAAACACAGGTATTGGGGGTAGGGGGTAAGGCACGGTCAAACGTTGTTGTTTCCCCAAAAAAGGACATGGCACAATCAATGCGAACCTCCTGGTTGATCACTTTTGGAGGGGAACACCCCTAAAACATAAGACGGGTTCATGGAATCCTGGGGTGCACCTTAGTCCTGGTCTTTTGTGGACACTTCAGTGTCCCCGCTGTGCCCTCGCAAATGAATCGACCACTGGCAATTTGAGAGAGCCTCAATATGACGACGGTCATTGAGTTGAGTTTCGGAGAGTTGGCGAATTACGAAAGCCGTGCGCTAAGGGAATGTAAATAACGAAAACAACGAGTACCAGATAACTAGTGTACACAGAAGTCAGATAATGACACCTGACTCTTCCCATTGTACCCAAAAGTCTGGTCTGTGTCAGCCAGACAGCCCGTGGATACCTGGAGCCTCCATGACCAACCCAAACCGAAGCTCCATTTTGAGAAGCTCCCAGGACCCGGTCGCCTGCACTGAGGCTGTGCGCGAGCGGGGCAACCTGAGCAAGAAGAAGCCACAAGGGGCCTTCCTGAGGCTGGATTCCCATCTTACACCCGACTCCAAACACCTGGAAGTCTTTGTTGGTGCCTGGAGTCTTCTTCTGACCCTTACAAAATGGTTGGTCATCACCCAAAATGAAGGTTGGTCAGTGAGCAATTTTTTAAGGGTCAGAAGGAGGCTCCAGGTAGCTCTTTGAGAACCTGGTTTTCCAGGGCAAAAGGGTCAACATCAAACCCTTCAAAGAATAGGGGGCACACGCAACACTACGCTCCTTTTCAGGGTATGATGCCAACCCTCCCAAAAAAAATATGTACCCCGAATAAAGCAGTTTCGAACAAATACCCCAAACAACAGGTATTTGGAGTAGAGGGGCTGCTTCTGTCCCTGTCCAAGTAGCCCGTATTTGCAGCTTTTTGAGTTTTGCTCAAGGAGATTCGTCAACAGATTCTCCGCAAATTCGAGGAATCAAACGACCCTTTGGGCCTTTGGGGGGGAAAAGGGAGATTGTGTTTTGCTGGTTGCCCGTCCTGGGTTAACTTTCCCAAGAAGAAAGAAGAAAACATATTGCGCCACGGTGAAAACTCTTGGTCATGAAGTGTTGATTCTCTAAGTAGGATGGTCTACACATCCTGCGTCCACGTCCAGGTCCCTCCCCTTTGCGCCAACTCGGCCTTGGCCTTGAGTCGCCAAACAAAGTTTGCTCGCCCCGGGAAACATGAGCTCCAGATACCCGGCCCGTTTTTAGCAGTTTTCTTTGGACAGCCTGGGTGACAACAATATCGACCTCCCCTTTTAGCATGTCGACATCATACCCACAGTGGGTGCAGTTGGAACATGTTTCCCTTGGCGATGTAAAAGGAACACCACTTACACAGATGGTTGTCCTCTGATCAGGATTCAATGAGTCTAAGAGATGGTCAAACCACAAGGGTGAATGGACCCTCACACTTCCCTACCCCAATTTTGTGATTTCCCTTTGTCAAGGGTGGTTTGAGGGTCCGGGTAGACATTTGGTCATGGAACTTACATCAACATCTGTGATACCAAAGTGGTTGGTGATTCCGATGACGTCAGGATGGTCATTCGGTCATCGACTAAAGTTGCGAACACCTTGAGGTGCTTGCACTTTGTCATGGCGTTGTCAATAAGTCCGCCAACATACATTCTCAGCCCTCTGAAGTTCTGCGTGTCCTACAAACAAAGCACGAACACAGCAATAGCGATGAAACGCCTTGGCCGTCTCCAGATTCTCCTTGTAGTTCCGGACGTCCATTGCACCAACTTGTCTATGGACGATGTCAACTCGCTTAGAATTTCTATCACTTTGCTGTGCCTGGATCGCCAGTTGCTGTTTTTTCCCCCATCCCATGCACTTTACCCCAAAAACCTGGCTGAAAAAAGCAGCAACTTGGCTATCAAGGTATGCATAATTTGCACAGAATGGTCCCAAACCCCCGATGCTCTGAGCTTTCTTGACTTCAAAGCACCCAATCTTTTCAGCCTTTGCCCCGCAAAGAGGGATACAAAGTCAAAGGCAGGAAAAAAAACGGGGGTCCAGGTTGTTTTGGTGAGCACTCATACACAGCCAGAACTTCTTGGAATCGATCGGGCAACTGGCCCTCCGACCCCTGCCTATGTTTTTTGCTGGGGAACACATGGCTTCCCACGAACCCAGACCCTGGCACAAGGTCCACGGAACCTCCGGGAACCGTAGGTGGCCTGTTGGAAAAATGGAACGGAATAAACCCCATCTGAGCCGGGGCCCTCCATGTTTTAAGCAAACCAACCAAAAAGGACACCTATGCCTGGAAACCTTCTGGAACCCTCCTTGACATCTGCCCCAAAGAGCTTATCCAGGCAAAGATCCCATAACTTTCAGCTAGTGGGGAAAGAGCCAGTTGGTGCGGAGGGAAATTGCCACTAAGGAAGGGTGTCAAAAAGTGACCACACAGAATGGATCAGATCAAAACGTCGACTCGCTGGCATTTGTGCAAGGCCCCTGAAACAAATGAGACAATACTTGAAGTACTGATATAGCTTCCATTTTAAGTCTTCTGCGGAAAAAACAAACACATATGGGTGTGTCTTTCTGTGAGGGTAGCCATTTGTTGGTTTCCTTTTAAAGGAAATCAACCGAAAAACCGTGGGGGGAGCAGGAAACAAAAACACATCTTCACCGGAGGTCAACATGACATCAGATTCAGAAAGGAAAAACACAACCCCGAGCTCAATCGCGTATTTGAAATCAACGACGAGCTCGATCGGCATGGAGGCACGAACCCCTGCGTTGTAGGCGGAGCTTTCGACGGGGTGAATAGAGAAGTGGCTCTGTGCACGCCCGCTCTCGGTTGCTCCAACTCCGCCCGGAATGACTCCCGTGCTCACGATGTTGTCAGCCGCGGCCTTGCTGGTTCGATGATACAGCTTGCCGGGAGCATCAGCAGGCTGGAATTAGGACCCCAGCCAAAAAAAATAATATATATATATACATGTATATATTTTGTGTATATCCTTTTTGCCTGGTCGGTGGAAAACACAGGGACCCCAAAAAGCCAAAAAAACAAAACAAAAAGGGGAGCGAATTCTGGGGAAGACTCTGGACTCCGCTTTGGGGGGCGCTTCGGACGAAAAGCTCCCGGGCCCTGTGAGGAAGATGCCATCGATGCCCTGAGTCGAGTCGTCCGAGCTTGAGACGCACGGCGCGAGTGTGACTCACCTGGGTCCGTCTGAGGCTTATTTTCTATTATTTGCCCTCAAAAACCAGTTTGAAAACTCTGTGCTTTTGTTTGTTCTATGAGACCCTCAAAAAACTGGTCGTCTCCGGATTTTGCGTTAAATGTCCATGATTCGAAAGATCCAGGCAGGGTTTTGACTGTGACCTCATGTGGGCCCATGGCTACGAATTGGGGTAATTGGGATTGGTCTCCTTATAACCATGGCTGTAACCGAGTTACTTACGTGTTGAACAACCAAGTGAGTCACGTCCTCAAAACCGATTCGGGTAATTGGAGGGTAGAAAGGGACAATCAAAGCCATAAATGGGTGCGGAATTCTGCCTTTTCATTGTTTTTTGCATGATGGCTTAAGTGATGGCTGTTTGGGGCACTTGTTTGGTCTACGTGCAAGGGAAACCCACCCAGAACACCCCCTCCCTCCAAAGGTTCAGCAAGGGGTTAAGCCTAAAGGCCTATCTGAGGTTAATTCCCCATTAACTTCACTCTTTGTGTAGAACCCACATTTATGTTGCCAGAACTTTGGCCTTTTTTTGCAGAGAAGCATCCCACACTCGGGCCGAACGGATACTTTGCGCCCAGAAAACGAGAAAGGCGAGCCCGTAAACCAAAAGGCAGCCAAACCAAACCCAATTGGGTGGCTCCCTGAAATTTAGTGGCTTTCCTTTTGGTGTCCCTTTCAAAATCTACCAAAAAGGGATGTCCTCAAAAAGACCCCATAAAACCAAAAGGCAGCGCAAGGTGTGTCATGCTGACCCCTTATCCCTCCGCCCCCGTTTATATATCAGGAGGGTCTTGTAGAAGGCAAGAAAGGATTCCCCTTTAAAAAGATGATTAGAGTTAGGCAACCAGTTATAGAATGTATAGTTTATTGTTTGCTTCACTTTGAGTTACTGGTAAAATGTAAAATGTATCCTAAGTCTACCCCAGAAAAGAGGGACCCGACTTCATGAGAAGTGGGTCAGACAAAAAGCTTCATCCCAAGCCCTCGAGCGGTTTCCTGTGTTACCTGGAAACTTGTTCTGGCCCGTTGAGAACCCACAGAAACAACAAGCTACACTTTGGACCAGTGAATCGAAGGAGACCGGCCCTAGATGCAGCCTCAAAAGAAAGACACTCAAACACACACCATTCAGGAAGGTAGAGAAACTGGGTGCACTCACAAAAAGCAAAGTGGGTTTGCATTTCTCAAGGCACCCTTCTAGAGGTTGGTCAAACAAAAAAGCCAAGAGGCGAACCCCGAAACTACACGTCTTCTTTTTGGGGGGGGGGTCCCTATTTCCTGTTGTTTGACGTGCACGCCTTAAAGGAACCCCGCCCGCGTTTGTCGTTGGTTGGGGGGGGGCCATGTCTCGAGTCACACGCCAACCGTTTTCCGTCCGGCGTCCGGAGCCCGAAAAATGGCCTCGTCCCGCGGCTTTCTGGATAAGACCAGCCTCGGATGGGATCAGCTCAACCGTCCGATGGAGGGCTGTGGTATGTTACGGGGGGCTGGGTAGGTGACGAGGTTCAAGGAAATTGGTAGTGGGGATAAATTTGTGCAAGTGGCAAAAATTGGTATAAGTGGATAATTGGTAAACGCGGCATACACTGGTCTAAGTGGTATAAATGGTATAAGCGGATATTCTTGCTGGTGCACCAAGGTAACCGAATGAGACATGGAAAATTCACCTGTGGATCCCCGACTCAAGGAAGCCACCTGGACGGTTTTTCTCGGGGTCATTCCATGCAACTCATTCCCCGCCTATGAAACCAGCAAGCTTCAACAAGACGGACACCCCAACATACCACCAATAAAGGTCCTCCAAATCAGCTGGGAAATGAAACCAGCAAGGTTAAACAGGTGTTTGTGTCAAGGCGCCAAAAAAATCAACGCAGTCAGCGCCAAAAAGAAATCCCGAACCCCGAGGCAGGGATTCTTCAAAAGGGAGAAAAACATAGAAGCGAGGGCGTTGGGCAACTCAGAGGTCTGACGGCGGGCCTCGGGGTGTTCCTGCCCGACCCCCTTGATAAACACTCCTAAGATTCACATGAGTCATACTCAGGTCAGGACCCACAACCACGCAAAGAATCAGAAAAAAGCGGATATCAGCACCGGTTTATGGTTGGGATTATTTGTTACGGACCTTTACCTACCCGAGTTTGATTGCGGCTCAAATGAAGATCGACTGCAGGCAAATGATGTTTGCAAGAGTTGTAAAAGAAAAATGGGAGAAGACCTCACAAAATGGTAGACCCCTTCTGGATGCTGTTGAAAAGATCACCAAATAAAATGAACACACATGTTTGGGGGGGTTTAATGCCCATGTGAAGAGACAAAAAGACGCATAATTACACACACACAAACGCAACCCGGTGTATCAATTTTGAGAGGGAACTACTTCCTCCACTTGAAAACAAGCCAATGCAACACAGGGGCACCCGAAACAAGAAGCGAATATATGGGCTAAACAAAGAGTGCGTAATCCCGCGAGGTGCAAGCGTCGTATTTCTTTCTTTTCAGGGTTCTCCTTTCGGGTTTGAAGCAGGAACCCAAAGGAAACCTACCATTTGTCTGCTTTGGGGTCTGGTTTGGGGGTCATCACTTCCTGAGTGGATTGGCGCAAACAAGTCCAAACTTCTTATTTGCCAAAAATAAGGGCTTCCTTAAAACAAAAAAAGAGGTTTCGTCCAGGAACTCAGGGGAAGCCTCTTTTGGTGTGGGGGAAAGGTGCGTCATGCTCAAAACAGACCGGTACTAACAAAGGTCAGGAATAGTTTTAGAACGGCGGATATCGATCGACACCATTTTTTTACGACTGAGATTGACCCTGACCTGCCCTTACCCCTTAAAACTCCAAGCCCTGGGGAAGTTAATCTTTTACAGACATATAGCCCATGTTGCCCAAAAAGTTGAAAAGTTGTGTTTTTTAAGAGGTAAGTTCCAGTTCCCCGAATCGGTTTTGAGGACGTGACTCAGCTTGGACCTTTGAAATTCTCCCTTGGACCAAAATCCGCAGGTGAGCCCGCGCCTGCGCCCTGCGGGTTTGCGCCGAAGCCGTTTTTGGGGCGAGTCGAAACCGAGGCTTCGGCTCTTCGGACACGCAGGTGAACTCGGTCTGGACCTGAGGCCAGAAAACGAGCAACTGGTGGGTCCTGGCTCGTCTTCTTCAATAAAGACACCCCCCAAAATGGGTTTATCATGTTTTTAGGGAACCCACAAACCGTGCGTTCTCCCTTTCAGCTCCCCTTTCAACACCCACCTCCCAACCGGCACAACCCCCCCCCGTCTCAGGGCTGAGCGGTTTCGTGGTGGCGCACAACCGATTGCCGGCTCGCCTGGCCAGTCGCGAGTCGCGAGTCGCGAGTCGCGAGTCGCACGAAACGGCGGGACTAAGGCGGTTGAGGCTCCGGGGTGGCCTTGGCCCCGGGGATCCATTTAGGGGATTGCATCATGATTACCTTTTTTTAAAGGGTTGGGTTACAGGAAAACATCTACAGGAAATTGCCCCAAAACACCCTAAATAGTATGCTTTCCTGTAGAATTTGCTGTAACACAACCCTTTGATTCTTGCTTAGATGGCCTGGGACGAATCGCAAAGTGGTTAGGGGATCCATTTAGGGATTTCCCTAGGTCCTCCAGGAATAAGGGTACCTTGTTTTCTGTAGTCTATTTTAGTAGGGGAACCCTCCCCCAAAAAAGGGTAAAAGGGCACTACTGGGGGACCTAGTTCCGCATTTTGCCTTGCCTTCTTACTTAGATGGATGGCGTGGCACCAATCGCCAAGTGGCTAGCTCTGCCCTAGTTGGAACCCATTTACCATGGTAAGTCAAGTCCCCTACCAGAATATTAACCATTTGTCTAGGGGTTGATTCCGGTTCAGTTCTATTCAACCCTCGTTCTTTTCAAACACCGGATCTGTTTCCCCTGTTTGATGGCTTCCTGAAAGGAAGGATCCCTGGGTTCAGAATGGGAATGGAAGGTAGCCCAAGAAATTTGGCGATTCGTTTTTGAGCATCCAAGTACGTGGCAGCCGAAACCGCTGGGTCTTCCTGAGCCCACCAAAGATTGTGACAATGAGCATAACTTACCCGGAAACGCGCAGCTGGACAGGACCAAAAGCCAAACAACCCACAGACTTCCTATCTTTGCCAGGGAGACTTGCGGGATATTATGTCATACCCCCTGCTTCAAATACCCGGCCCGTGTTGAAGGTGTTTTTTTTGGAAACCCGGTTTTCCAGGACAAATACCTCCTCTTCTAGTAAAGGGTCGACATCATGCCCTTGAAACACTTGTATTGGGTGTAGGGTCCCATGGTTTCATGGTCATTAAGCTACTTGCCGGGATAAAGTCTGACTTTGGTGGGTGGCTTCCCTTTAACCTGCCACTCAGGGGTGTGACTTTGATGGTAACATGATGGGGCCAGTAGGGGTGTCTAGGGAGAGCGAATGACCAACTGAAACATCCAACTGGCTTGCTTTGAGTCTCCATCTAATTGGGGATTTAAATTGGTTTCGAGGTCTTCCAGAAGATTCACATTTACCCTCAAGAACCAGAAGTTCAAATCCAAATGCAAACCAATCCAAACCACCAATTGAATTGGTTGCTGGTGACCCTTCTGCAACTAATTGCAACATTTTGTGGGTGCCATGGAAACTCCACTGTTTCAACCAAAAGGTTAAAGTCCCAAGATCCAGCCAAATAGCCATAAATCAAGGGGTACCTGATTGAGGGAATCCCCGGGTTTGCCAAAACGCCTCGAACGATTCCCTGACACCCACCAGTGCTGCTTCAATTCGACCAACATCGGCACGGTAGAGCTTTGGCCCTGAGGGGAGGCCACAAAAACGGCAACCTGGAGTCTCCATGACCCTTTAAAAATGGGTTAATGACCCCATTATTTTGGATAGTGACCAACCCATTTTTTAAGGGTTAGAAGGAGACTCACAGCTCCCCACTTCCCTCACCTCTCTACTGTGCAACAAGGTTCCACCCCGTGGCTCAGCCCCAAGAGGCCTAAAGTCCATGATCTCGAGCAAAAAGTTATGAAATCAAAAGTAAAAGGCATTAAAACGAACGGAGCCGAAGAACCAAGCAATAAATATGTTCTTTTGTTCCAAACACACACACACATACAAAATTCGCCTCGGCCCCAAAGGGGCCGAGGGCGCTCAGATCTCTTCTCCAAAAAGAATCTTCGCTTTTCCCCTCCGACCAAAATTGCCGGCCCACCCCCCCCACCCATGTCGGCTGGCCCAAAATCCTGTCCGGCGGGCCTTGAAATTTTCGGGGTTCGTCGGCGTCCAGCTCCATGGGTCTATGTTTGTCGAAAATGTGCGAAATCACTAAAAAAATGCTTTCTGCTGGCCATGCCTGTCAGCCCAGCCCACCCAGCCTCAGGCCCAAGCTTGTCTGAAACAGGCCTAGCCCAACCAGCAACCCGCCCAAGCACGGCCCAAGTCATCCAGCAAGCCCAGCCCAGCCTGCCCAGCCCAGGCCCCGGCGCATCTCAGAGCATGCCAGCCACTAGGCCGGCCGCCAGCTCCCAGCTTCAGGTTTGTCTAACGTGTCTGAGACTGGCCTCAGGCCAACGACCAGTCTCACGTGTCTGAGACTGGTCTCAAGCTACGCCAGCTACTATGCCTGTCTGACGTGCCCCAGCCCCTCAGTCCGGCTGCCCAAGCAGCTCAGCCCAGGCTGGCCAGGCCTTGACCTCCTGCTTGCGTCTGCCTCAGCCCAGCCTGCCCAGCCCAGGCCCCGGCGCATCTCAGGGGCCCCCAGCTCCCTGCCCACCAGCAGGCTCAGCCCAGCGTGCCAAGGTCAGGTTTGTCTAACGTGTCTGAGACTGGCCTCAGGCCAACGACCAGTCTCACGTGTCTGAGACTGGTCTCAAGCTACGCCAGCTACCAAGCCTGTCTGACGTGCCCCAGCCCCCCAGTCCGGCTGCCCAAGCAGCTCAGCCCAGGCTGACCAGGCCTTGACCTCCTGCTCGTGTCTGACCCTTCCCTCAAACTAGGCTGGGCCGAGGCGGGCGACGCGAAGCGTTTACAATAAACTAAAATGAAAATGCCAAGAACTTGTCTCGCATAGTGGTTTTGTATCCTTTTTTTGGGCTTGGCAGGCGGAGGACTGAAACACCTGGTGAACTATCTCCTTCCCCATCTGGTAGCTCCAAACTTGGATTCCCGTTGACCCCCCTGCAAAAAGTTGACCACTTTTTGGGGGGTTTAGTGGAAAACACAATTTTCTTTCAACCAAAAAGTTAAAGTCTAAAGATCCGTTGCCCACTAGCAGTCAAGCAAAAGGCTGAATATCCCCTCGCTCCCCTCTCTCTTCCCAGCGGAGAGTGTCAAAGCGCAAGCAGCCGAACTTGTTGCCTGCAACTCAAATGCTCCAGCCTCAACTCTTGGTAGCTCCAGAAGGCTCCCCCTGGGTTCCCTATCCTTCCATTTGCAAACAAAAAAAGCCCCCTGGAAACATATGCATATATATGTGCAGTGATAGATTCCCTTTTTAACAACAGGGACGAAGAACCAACATCTTCACACAAATCTTCTGAACGCAAATGGAACTTGCTAGTGCTCAGTGGGAAATGACCTTCCGAGTGTTGGGAATGAACCTTCCCTTAAAGGAAGCTACCAGTTGGATAGTTTACGTGGTTCATTCCCTTCTTCCCTGCTGGGAACCAGGAAGGGAAGTAACTGTCCATTTGCCTGGAAAAACGAAACATTCCAGTAGTGATAAATCCCCTTTCACTTATGGGGTTTCCCTTCTTCCCTGGGAACTGGGCAGACAGGTCTCGTCACCAGCGAGCGAGTGCCGGCAGCGGCCTCCACCCGCTTGAAGTTCGGCGCCACCATGGACACTGCCTGCGGCACCAGCGGCATTGGCGCGCAGCGAAGTGACTCCCCGAAGTAAAAAACATACGCCCGAGCCGCGTGCTTCCAGTGGCCAAAAGTGCAACAGATAGGGACAAAGGAGCCTTCCATTTGTTTAAGGTTCCTGGAACAAATGATAACATAGTTCCCGTAGTGATAGAATCAACCTTCAAAACAATGAAGGGGAATTAACCAATATTCCCCAGTGCTTCCAGGCGTTTTGCAAAGGTAGGTAACCGGTCGGTCTGAATCGCTACCTCTAGGTTTACATCATGGACAATGTCTCCTGATGTCCTACTATAGTGGCGAAACGCCTGGAAGCGCTGGGCTAAGCAGAAAGGACTCCATCTCTGTCGAGACCTGGACATTTAAAGACGTGTTGCGGAGCCAAACAGGTAAAAAGTCGACCCCCCAAAGGTCAGAGTTCGGACCCTCCATTGAAGGTGTCGAACCGGACCCTAATTGACTTTGGTGTTGGACCTCAGTTCAAGCGACTTTGTGAGGTGCCGAAAAGGGGGGGCCCGTAAGAGGAGTTTGCGAATAACAAGTCACGGCTTCTCGGGCTGCATGTGAATCTGCAGATGTGTTTCTTCCATTTTCCCAGGCATGTGCAAATTTTACAATATGTCCAAACCATCTCGAAATAAAGCATCTTTACCACAGTGAGCTCCTTTTGCCCCAGGTGAGCTCGCCATGAAATCGGGTAGAAGGCATAAGTTTGTTGGCTTGGTTGATGTTGGAAGGGGAGCAACAATTTATTTTTTAGCAGTTAAGTGGTTGGATTTCAACCACTAAACCACAACAAGCAAAATGTAAAATGTAAAAGCCAACAACAACCATGGCCAGGGATAGGAAGACTTCACCAAGCCGACCAACCGTCCCGAGGAAAGCAGCCTGCATTGCATTGCAACTGGCCATGGGCGAAAATGAAAATGGAAATCGGTTAGCCCCCAGTGAACATCCCAATCCAATTCAACCACTAAAATAGATTCTAAAATGGGTGGTGAATTCACCGAAAACCCTCAAAATGGTACCAACCACTAAAATTGGTTCTAAAATGGGTGGTGAATTCACCGAAAACCCCAAAAATGGTACCAACCACTAAAATTGGTTCTAAAATGGGTGGTCAATTCACCTACCCCAAAATGGTACCATTGGTTTCGACCCACAGCCAGCTGGCCCCATTATGTTCAAAGACACCTTCGCGATAGGTTTCCGCTACCTGGAGTCTCTTAACAGATGGTTGGTCATTACCCAACATACTTCGGGGTCACGACCCCATTCTTAAAGGGTCATGGAGACTCCAGGTAAAACCCAAGCAAGTCAAAAACTCATGACAGCCTCAAGCGGCAATAGGCACTCCGGCAAGGTCAACGTCTGACTTCCTGAGTGGATTGGCCAAAAGTCAGAACTTCCGGGAGCTTGCCTCAAGTGAGAAATTGGACATGCAGTGATTTGGGGACTCCTCCGCCACTTTTTCCCATGCCCAACAAGTCCCACTTGGATGTTCCAGTCGGGTAAGTCAATGATAATTCTGGTTGCAAGGAGACTACTTGGGTGTTCAACCAACTTAGGAAGTATAGGTTATATAACCATTGTTATAAGGAGATTAACCCAAAGTTACCCCACTTATATCCACGGCTTCAACCTACTTGCTGGCCAAACATCCCTACGACC
The DNA here is from genome assembly GCA_963377175.1 of Effrenium voratum. Classification (NCBI taxonomy): domain Eukaryota; class Dinophyceae; order Suessiales; family Symbiodiniaceae; genus Effrenium; species Effrenium voratum. The sequence continues at coordinate 2,341,934 of CAUJNA010003549.1, read as the reverse complement.
CCCCAGCTCTAGGTCTACAGCTTCCCTCACCTCGCTAAGACCAGGGCTCCCTGAAGCCGAAAAAAATCGGCTTAGATGGCCGGCTCCAGAGTTTCAACAGGCAGCGGGGGGGGGGGGTACTTTGAATCCGACATTTAACCATGATGGGACCAACTTCTTCCATTGCTTTCGTCCACTGGAAAAAAAAAGCAAACTCCAGTAGTGAGAGATTCCCTTCAAGACCAGCAGGGGAAAATAGAAATGTTCTTAAGCACATGGAAAGACTATTTGTGCCTCTTTGGTCCCTTACATTACGCAGTTGCTTCAACAAAAACGTGCGAATTACTGCATATGCCCTCGTGTTCAAAGAGTAGTCCCCGTTATCAGGAATCCCTCCATTCCCCCATTTACGTTTTATATTGACATTTCCGTATCTACGTTTCTATTCTAGTTCAAGTGGATTTGTCAACAGATTCCGAAAAAAACTCCACAAGTTACCAATGAAACCCCTGTGGATTACCCTGGACATGGACAACTGATATGGTCACCGGAAAACTCCAATTTGCATTTGCGCCCTCTGGAAAAAAGTCAAAAAACCATATGTCAGCCGTAAAATCAACACGGGAAAATAAAAACACAATCATAGGTGTCCTTTTAGAGGACATAGATGGCCCTTGTAGATGATTAAACCACCAGGTAAACGAGGGCCATCTATTTTTCGAGCAAAACAACCAAACCGGACACCCATGAACACAATCCTAAGCAAATGGAATCCTAAGCAATCCACTATCCTTTCCAACAATGGAATCCACCGATCCTTACCAACAATCCTAAGCAAATGAAAAAAAAAATCCCAAGCAAATAACATTTCAGCAGTGACACCGATTCCCTTTACTAACAAGGGCAAAGAAAGACACAATCCTAAGCAAACAGAAAAAAAAAACATGGACATTTTACAGCGCCAGGCCGCCTCCCACCGGTCCCTTCCGCCGGCTTCGGCTTCGGCGCCTTCTCCTCGCCCACCCGCTGGGCAATCTGCACCAGGAAGAGCTCGTTGGCTTCGGCGCCTCGGGGGGGGCGAGGCTGAAAAAACATCACGAGGTCCTCCAGTAGAACCGGTCGGTATGGCTACCTCCAGGTTTTACATCCTGGCTTCTTCCTGGTCTACTGTTGCTAGGTCCTCCAGTAGTTTGAGGTTGGAATAAGGGTACCAACGTGTTTTTTTCCTTCTTTTTTTCTGTAGTCTATTTTAGGGGAACCCTCCCAACCAAAAAAGGGGTGAGAAAGGGCACTTAGCTCGGGGACCTAGCATCAGATCCCCGCCAGCAAAACGGCGTGGATGACGTCGAGGGGGGTGATTCCGCGTCCATTCTGCTCATACCATCGTTCTTTATTCAGGCTTTTGGGTGGTTTCTAGGAAGTTCTTTGCAATCGTTCTTTTTTAAAGACCAGATCTGTTTTGTGTTTTTCTCCGGGCATTTGGGTGGTTTCCTAGGAAGGATCACTGGGATTACCCTCCCCCAGAAGCTCGCAGGACCCCTTTGAAAGACTTGGTTCCATTTACAGAGGCCGGGAGCTTCCATGATAGTCTGACGGAGTGTACTAAACAAGGGCCAGAACCAAGAACAGGTGAAATCCACAAAACGCGAAAAAGACATCCTGGACGGGCTAACAAGAACAACCAAACTTGTTCCCCGGCTAAAAGCGATTTGGGGTCGACAGGCCCACATTTTGCGGCTCTGGGGTGGTTGGAGCAGATTTCAGGGTTCTGGGAGGGTTCCGGCGCTGTTGGGAATACCACTGGGCTTTTTGTTTACCACTACCTTGAAATGGAGCGAGCCTAGAAAAAGCCGACGGTTTCCTTTAAGGGAATCCATCCAAAACCAGTTCATTCCCAACACCCGGGCTCGAAAAAAATCCCTACCCACTAAGCACCAGCATGTAAAATGGCCTAGACCCAAGAAGTTAAAAGTCCAGGAACTCAGGAAGTTGGCATGTGCCTTGCGTGGCTACAGAGGACATCAGCTGGAGATCCTCTGAGTCATCATCGAGCCATGGTATCAAAATTGTTGACTCAGAAAGGCGGCTGCGCCCGTTTGTGGTTGGGACTATCTCTTACTAACCTTCATCTACGTGGGTTTTGAGCAAGTGGCTCATCTGCCTATATTGGCTTATTAGATTGGGGGAACCCTTAACAACCCGTTGGCTACAAGTCCCCGAGAAAACCAGGGTTATTAACCTTCGTCCTAGGCCATCTAAGTGGAAAACAATTAAAACAAAAACAAACAAACTGAACGACATCCGGTGGATTCGCTCCGCTTTAAGGTGCCTTTGCTTTTATATATACCCGGACTCGCTGGAAGGCTTTTGCTGGGCGCTCCGGTCTCAAGCCCTTGGTGAAGGCCTTGATGCTGGGCTCCTGGTCTCCCGAAGCTACGGCGCTGCTCGAGGCTCCCAACACAGCGGTGGGTGGCCGTGTTCCTCCATTTGCGTTTTCGTCCCCTGGAAAAAAAAAGTCCAGTAGTGATAGACTCCCTTTGAAATCAACAGGGGAAAATAAAACAAATTCTTAACCAAATGGAAGTGTTCTGCTTGAGGGTACCCTTTTCGTTGATTTTAACAGAAAATCAGAGGGAAATAGACAAGACAAGAAACTAGAGGTGATTTCCAAAGACGACGAAAGGGACACCACATTTTGGATGTGTTCTCCCAAAAAAGAAGAGAGGAGCCGTCCATCAGGTCGCTGAAAACAGAGCCATTGGACAGCCATTGGACGGCTTGGGAAGTTATGGTGATAGACGAAAGAACATCTTGACCCAATGTAGCCCGGTGGATGGTAGCCAGGGGATTGGCCATGGGAAAACCTGGAGCTAAGAAACCTCAAGCGATACCTGCTCTCTCCCCCCTGCAAAAAGGTTAAATTTTTGGGGGGGTATAGTGGAAAACCCAGCTGTCTTTCAACCAAAAAGATAAAGTCTAAAGATCCAACCCAGTAGCAGTCAAGTACTATTGGTGTAACTGGAAGTAGCGGGGAGGGCTTTGTCGAACTGACCAAGGGCGTGTTTTTCTTTGGAAAAGACCCAGGTATTGTCCCAGCCCCGGAAACTGCCTGGCTTGGTTGCCGGCTTGTTTGCCGGCTTGTTTTCCCCTTTCAACAAGTTGCTATCACTGTTTGTGGGTCCAATACGGAAAATTCAGCACAGTGCCAACCAAAAAGTGCGAGTAACCAAAGATCCCCTACTAAATAGCCATAAGGCAAAGAAGACCCAGGTGGTATCCCCAGCCCCGCCCGTGAGAGGAACCTACTCAGAAGCACGAGCTTATTTGGGGGCAGACCCCCAAGCTTGCAGCTTTGGGCAACAACGCAAACGAACCGGTCAAGAGGGCGACAAGCAGGGAGCAATGGTCACAAATGGAGACGGATCCGGCCCCCTACGAAAAGCGTTGACTGCGCTCTTTTCTAGGGGTTGATTCCGTTTCCATTCTTTTCAGCCATCGTTCTTTTCAAAATCCAGATCCATTTCCCCAGGGTTTTTGGTGGCTTTCTAGAAAGAAGAATCCCTGGAAAGAATGGGGAAGGTACCCCCAAGATCCTGGCAGGAACCCGAAAGGGGCTCCCAAGGGCAAAAAAGGAGACCTGAAGTCTGGCAAGAAGGCTGTTACTGCATGACCCAGCACTTCGTGAGAACATACAGGGGTCACTGAATTGCCCCTTCAAGTTGCAATTTACGGGCGGTTCCCTTTGAAACTGCCACTCCGAAAAAGGGAAATGGAGGAAACCCCGACATATCCGGGCAAAATACGATTCACAAGCTTGGCATAAGGAATCCAAGGGGCCTTCATCATGGGGTTGCCCTGTTTGCCTGCGAGCTCAACGGTCTATCAACCAGCATTAGAGGAAGGAACCTTTTGTTGGGAATCGGACCCCCTTTCTGGGCCCCTTTGTAAACAAAAAAGTGAAACAAAAGTACCTGGAGTCTCCATGACCCTTAAAAAATGGGGTCATTAGCCAAAATAATGGGGTCATTGACCCATTTTTAAAGGGTCATGGAGACTCCAGGAAGAGTAACTGGCGCCGGATCCGCGTGGCTTTTGTCCGCTTTTCAGCTGTTCACCGCTCGGGTGAGAAACTCTGGCCTTTGGCCAAGAGTCGGAGAAAGCACCGGCAAAGGGAAGTACACACCAAAGAAAGTCGTCCCAAACCAAGACCCAGTGGATCCTGGTTTCGCCCATATAGCAGGTAACCAGCTATTTTCCCTCTGATGTTTAAAGGGTGGTTCTCTTGGATACCTACTATACAGGTAAATGGGTATAGCAAGCACCTGTTCCTCTTTTTTGCAGCCCAGCAAACAGCAAAGCACATTGAGAAACACGCAACACACTTTGCTTGAGACTGCCCTTTTTCAAGGCTACAGGGACGTCGCAAGAAAGCATGCTCAGCTTCCCTCCAATTGGTGGTTTGGATTGGTTGTTTGGAGGTTAGGTGACGGTTTTCCCATTTACCCTCTGCACAATCGAGGGGTTCACATCCCCAAACCACCAATCCAAAGCACAGCTAAGGGTTACCTGACATGTGTACGTTGGGACCCCTATTTGTGCTCACATCATGTCGTCTCCGGATTAATTGATAGGGGGTGTTCCTTCCATAGTGATCTGAATCCCCCAGAAAAGGAAAAGGGGGCACCCGATCAAAATCAACCAGAATTTCAACTTAGATCCGGGCTTACTATTGCGCATCAGCTGAAAGTCCACACAATTTCTCCCTGCCACAGGACATCCACTCACAGTCAGCCCTCCCGACCTGTGAATGAGTTCCTATCCTCCGTGGTTGGCGAAATAATCTTAAGACCTGATCTCGCCCACACAGGCCGCAAATCCAGGAATTTGCAAAAACACAAAAAATACTCAAAAAAAACCAATCCGAAAAACTCAATCTGAAATAGTCTGAATCTGGGAAGACTCAAAAGAAACTCAAAAAAAAACTCAAAACAGACTCAAAAAAAACTCAAGCAGGGGTCTGGGGAGGGTTCTGGGGGGGAGGGGCAAAATGCAAAAACAACCGCAGAAAACACAAAAAATACTCAAACAAACTCAAAAAAACTCAAAACAGACTCAAAAAAACTCAAGCAGGGGTCTGGGGAGGGTTCTGGGGGTGGGGGAGGGGCAAAATGCAAAAACAACCGCAGAAAACACAAAAAAAACACAAAAAAAACTAAAACAAAAACTCAAAAAAAACTCAAAAAAAAACTCAAAACAGACTCAAAAAAAACTCAAGCAGGGGTCTGGGGAGGGTTCTGGGGGTGGGGGAGGGGCAAAATGCAAAAACAACCGCAGAAAACACAAAAAAACTCAAAACTAAAAAAAACTCAAAAACAACTCAAGCAAAAAACTCAAGCAGGGGTCTGGGGAGGGTTCTGGGGGTGGGGGAGGGGCAAAATGCAAAAACAACCGCAGAAAACACAAAAAACTCAAAAAAAAACTCAAAACAGACTCAAAAAAAACTCAAGCAGGGGTCTGGGGAGGGTTCTGGGGGTGGGGGAGGGGCAAAATGCAAAAACAACCGCAGAAAACACAAAAAAAACTCAAAAAAAACTCAAAACAGACTCAAAAAAAACTCAAGCAGGGGTCTGGGGAGGGTTCTGGGGGTGGGGGAGGGGCAAAATGCAAAAACAACCGCAGAAAACACAAAAAAAAACTCAAAAAAAACTCAAAAAAAACTCAAAACAGACTCAAAAAAAAACTCAAAAACAACTCAAATCTCCTGCTGTGTTTTTTGTTGTGTTTAGTTTGAGTCTCCTGCTGTGTTTTTCTTGTGTTTTTTTTGAGTCTCCTGCTGTGTATTTTTGTGTTTTTTTTGAGTCTGTGTTTTCAGTTGAGTTTTTTGGCTGAGTTGTTTCTGAGTTTTTTTTGAGTTTTTTTTTGTTCCGCTAAAACCTCTCCTGTCTGAGCCCGTCTGGTCATAAAAATAATCCTTGTGATACCAGCCTGGAACATCCTTCGAACTGCCTCCCACTCCAAAAGCCCTGTTTTGTTTAGGCTAACTGTTGGAAAACCTTGCCTTCCAGGCTACATACCGCCTTTCTTAGTACAGGGTCAAAATCATACCCTGAAAAACGGGTATTGGGTGTATTGGGTCGTCACGTTCAACGACTCGCTTTTTCCTTTTTGGTGTGGAAACTGATCCTTACACCTCATTTTCTACAACCCCACCATCTCCAACTGTCAGCATCCATCCTTCGTGCACAAGTATTCCACCTGAAACCAGTGATCCCCAGTAAATGACCCTGTGAACTCTGGTTTTAACTCCGGGTAAGCTCGTCAAAACACACACTGCTGATTCTTCTTTGCCGGTGCACGAGCAGCCCGTACCTCCTCTTCAACTCCGATCAGAATGCTGGGTAGCCCAAGTACCTCATATTTGCGGAGGAGGGGGATCTGTTGGCGCAAACCCCTGAACCAAGTCCAAAATCGTAGGTATTGGAACTTGGACAGTCCAAGAAACGGACGGTACGGGCTGAGCGGCAATGACCATCCACTCTCAACAGTGGGTCGACAACATTAAGTCATGGTCCAGCCAGACATGGTCCACTCGATGCAATGTCTCAAACCTACTGTGGATGGTTGCGAAATCCATAAAACGCACCACTGTTCAGAATCCCTGGTTTCTGGTGGTGATTCCCCTGTAAATACCAACCAACAATAGTTTCAACCATGCTTCAAAGTGGTGCGAAATGGATTTCATACATCCATACAGTAGGTGCTTCCAGATACCATAGCAGGTAACCAGGGTTTCTTAGCCGTAGGTTGTACATGATGGCTTTTTGTTCTGGTTGCCTACTATAGTGGTAACTGGAAGGACTGGGAAAGACGAGGATTCTTGGCCCACATCTCGGGCACAGAGAGAATCGCCCCTTGTCTGGGCCAGACTTGCTCGAGGAATAAAATCATTCAAGCCCTCTCTGCACGCAGACCAGAAGCGCCCAGTGCAGATCATCAAGGGGAAGAAAAACGATAACAACCACATTTCCGGCTTGGTGCATTACAGCGCTTTGGCCTGCAAAAAGTCGGGTGGTTGTCCACAACCAAACCGGTCAACTCAGTTCACTTTCTTCGACGACGGGTCGTTGGGCAATGCTTCAGCGGCATCTCCTGGCACAAACGAAACGAAAAACGGCCAGCCGGCCCCGCCCTTCCTGTCGGCCCTGCGTCCCCCAACTTTCTTTGGGATGATAATCTAGCTTGTGGAACATGCGCCCTTTTTGAAAATACGCATTTGGAGTCCCATCGAACCATGACTATCCCCTGCTCCAAATACCCGGCCTTTGTTTAGGGTATGATGTCAACCTGGAAACCAGGGTTTCCCAAAGCATACGCAAAACACCTCTAACAAAAACACACACACACACACACACACACACACACACACACACACACACACACACACACACACACACACACACACACACACACACACACACACACACACACACACACACACACACACACACACACACACACACACACACACACACACACACACACACACACACACACACACACACACACACACACACACACACACACACACACACACACACACACACACACACACACACACACACACACACACACACACACACACACACACACACACACACACACACACACACACACACACACACACACACACACACACACACACACACACACACACACACACACACACACACACACACACACACACACACACACACACACACACACACACACACACACACACACACACACACACACACACACACACACACACACACACACACACACACACACACACACACACACACACACACACACACACACACCACACACCACACACACGCACGCACGCACGCACGCACGCACGCACGCACGCACGCACGCACGCACGCACGCACGCACGCACGCACGCACGCACGCACGCACGCACCCACACACACACACACACACACATCGGTCCCGATTTGCGAAAAAGCGGACCCTCGGGCCCTCGGATTCTCCATCAGCCCCGACAAAAGGACCCGAACTGTGGGCAAGACAGCCATGCCTTTTCAACCATGTCTTTTCAAAAACCCGATCCATGGTCCCTGTTTCTCTTTTTTTTCTCGGAGGTTTTCACGAAAGAAGGATCCCTGGAAAGAATGGGGAAGGTAGCCCTGGAACTAACCCTGCCGCTCTGCGCAGGACCCCTTGTCTGTGCCTTTCACCCACAAAAAAAGGGTCACACACACACACACAAAAGGGGTAGTTCTCACGACTTCCTGGCACGATCAGCATCCCGCCATTTCGGAATCCTTTGAGAAGATATTCGGTGTCCCAAAATAAGGGGGGAACCGCCAGAATTCGTGGTTGTTCGTTTTTGTTTCCCCAGTGCTTCCAGGCCAGCCACTGCAGTGACCGGGGGAAACCATGCAAAAACCTAGAGCTAAGAAGCCCTGTTGACCAAATTCAAAGGGTCCTGATTCTTTTAAGAACCCCAGATTGCGCTTATGGACTTACTTTCTCAATTACAGAGTCCTCAAATCCGCAAATATGAGGTACCCGGACTCTTTAGGTACTATAGTGGTGACTGGAAGCACTGGGTTTGAGCCTCACAAAAGACCCATCAAACCGGACACTCATCCATGACTCCACTTCCCTGGAAGAATCCGTGAGCCAAGTTTAGTTCTTAAGTTCCTGAATTTGAACTGAAATGCTATCTACTCCAAATACCCTCTATTTAGTGTATTTGTTTTGGGAAGGCCTCGTTTAACAGGGCCAATCACTCCTTTTCTGGTAAACAGGTCAACATCAAACCAACAAAAAGCGGGTATTGGGTGTAGGGGGCGCAGCTTAACACAAATGGAGAGTTTTCCAAAATGAGCTTCCTCTACCAATGCTGGCTTTTTGGGTTCCAGGTGAATCTGTTCAAATGTTCCGCAAACGATTGTTTTTACCCCCAGCCGACAGGCACAACAAACTCCTAAGGGGACGACTTTGTCAAACCCAAGCTCGTAAAGAGTGTCGCTGCTCAGTAAAATGGTACCGGTCAAACAAGTTGATTATGTTTGGTGTTCATCTGGGGCCCAGCAAAAGCCCAGAAAGTCGCGAGTTCTTTTCACATGGTCTCCAAAGCTCACCCTCAGGGCACTGGATGTGGTTCTCATTGGGAATGTCCAAACTCGCACGTCAACATATGTACCCTCTACACTCAATATCCGCTTCTTTTTGGGTATCAGGTCAACCCTGTGCTAAACAGAGAGGTATTTACCGGAAAACCAATCTTTTTAAAAGGATGCGCTAAGCAAAGTATTTGGAGTAGGGGGGTTCCCTGAAGTCTCCTTCTGACCCTGGCATGGTGTCTCATGACCCCCGATGCTCTAAGCTCAAGGGGGAGGGGTCAGGCCCAAGTCCATTGTCTAGTCCCAAAGGGAAAACACACGAAACATGGAGATCTCCAGGGTCACTCCCTCAATTCCCATTTTTGAGGGGGGATGCTCTGACTCCCGAGCTGGAACATATTGGGAACGCCTCTTTTCAGCGGGACCTTCATGGGCGCGCTCGATGATGACATCCATGTCCCCTTAGCTGCTTGAACTTGGCAGATAATACACTGTACGCCTGGACTCACTCCAACTAAACTGGGATCTCTTTGAGAAAAATGAGGCACCCCGTGTTGGGTCGTTGAGCTTGGGATTTGGATACTCAGAAGTTACAAGACAAAACAACTCACTGAAGGCATAGGTGTCCCTTTAGGGGAAATATATTTTTCTACCAAAACAACCAGAAAGGACAGGCGTGTCTGAGAACGGATTTCTCTTGACCCAACCTCGTCCCACACAAATCGGGCCAACCTCCACACCCGAAGTTGCGTCAAACTGTTCCTCAGAATTCCCCGAACCCAAAACACGCATATACACACATACGCACCTAAAGATGGTTGGTCATTCGCCAAAATAATGGGGTCACTGACTCATTGTTCAAGGGTCCGGAGACTCCAGGCATGCACCCACCAAAGAAAAACCAACTCCACTTTTGGTGGATATGGTTCGCGGCGACAGCTGAACAGTGAAAGATCATCGAACATCTTGTTGCGCTGATTGTGGCTTCAACTTCCGGTGGCACTTCTCGGCGAAGTGTGAAAGCCAGGGGGTGCCTTCCCATCTACCAAATCCCCAAAGCCCACGCTTGCAACTCAACACTTGGCCTGAAACAAGCCCGGCGGCATTCGGGACTAATGCGGACCGTCCTTCCGGCCGTGGGCCCCAAAATCAGGGGCCCGAAAAAAAGAAAAGGAAAAAACAAATAGGACAAAAAAAAAACGAAAAAAAAAGAATCCTTGAACCCAAAACTGGTGGTTCTCCTTTTGGTCTCTCTCATAAACCTTTAACCCAACTCACAGGGCTACCTTCTTCGCCTTCGAGCAAAATCTGGGCACCCGTTTCCTGGTTGCCGTCAACACCTGTGCCCCACAAAAAGCGATTTTTTTGTGGGTCCAATAGGAAAACCCACAAAGTTTCAGGCAAACAAGTTCAATCAACCATTTTTTCGCTCCCAAACTGCCCTAAAGTGGTTGCCCCAAACCAACGCAACGTGACTTTCGAAAAACCGAAGAACCGTCCAGGCCGATCGCGACCGAAGAACGGAAGAACGGAAGAACGGAAGAACCGAAGAACCGAAGAACCCGTCCTTCGCCAGCCCAAAGGTTGGGCTCCCACTGATCCTTCGGCCCGTCCCCTCTGAGACTTCGCAGCTCCCGGCGGAGCCTCCTAAGCTCCACCTGAGACTTTTCGAATCGAGCGAGTGGAAATATAGGGTCAAGCGACGTCAGGGAAGTGATTCCGGTTCTTCCGGTTCTTCCGGTTCTTCCGGTCTTTTCAACCATCCATTCTCTAAAAAGAAGGATTCCTGGAAAGAATGGGGAAGGTACCATTAGACCTTTGGACCCTTTTGTTGAGGGCCTTGACCCCTCAGACGACAAACACATATTGAGGTCTTGGGCGCCTAGGGGTAGGTTACAATCATGTTATAAGGGAACGATGACCCCCGGACCAACCACTTACCATGGCTATAACCTATCTACCTGACGTTGGTTGAACATCCAAAATGAGCCGATGGTTAAACAACCAGACCCCTTTAATGTATGAAAAACACAACCTGTAAACCAATTTGCTTTGAAGGGATTCGATACGATTAGACTTCTTTACAGGGAAACGATACGTAAACATTGATGAGGGGTTGGCAAAACTAGTGGCCCTTTTTTTAACACTGATCCCCTTCACGAGAGATCGATCGGTTTCGCAAGCGGTTGGCATAGTAATCACTCACAGGGACTAAAAGGGGTAAATCGGTTATAACCAGGCTAGGGCTACTAACCACTAGCCGATACCCCGTGCTTGGCTGAACCAACCAGACTCTAGACTCTAGGTTTCTTTGAAGGGAAAGGATCATCAGCCTCCATCTAGTTGGTGGATGTGGATTGGAGGTGTTCCGGTGTCGTTTCCCATCCCTCAACAAGAAGGGGTTCACATCCAAATGCAAATCACCAGTTCAAACCACCAAGTAGGAAATGCCCGAGATAAGAGGATAGCAGCGGGTTTGGCCCAAACCCGGTGCAATGGCCTAAATAGGTGTTCGGCCAGACGGATCCAACGCCGGACAACAGTTGTTTCTTAAAAAAGAAAATGAGGGAATCCCACAAAGGGTGTCCAAGGGCAAACTTAGGCAAACATCTGGCCATGGCTATAAGGTTGTGGGGTACGTCACATACCAGATTTACTCATGAAAGGAGTCAACTGTTGAGTACATATTCCACCTTCTATTCCCAAAGGGCCGGAATAGTACTAAGCAAAAGGCAGGAAAGGTGCTCTGGACAACATCCATTTCGCACCACCGGACTCAGAAACCCTGGTTTCTGATGATTCCCCTGCAAACACCAAACGTTGTGGTTCCACCCATGGTTTCATTTCGTGGTGCGAAATGGATTTTCTTCATCCACAGTAGCAATCAACTACGATTTTCTCCCTGCCAAAGCCATACCATTTGCTATGGAACGGTCATGAGGCTTGGTCCTGAATGGTCCTTTGCTGGTCTCTAATAATCATCCACCTGGAAGACACGCAAACTCACTTCCTGAGTGGAATGGCCAAAACAAATAACCTACATTTTTTTACCACCAGACATGGGCTTCCCCCAAAAACGACCAAAGTCCAGCAACTCAGGAAGTGAGCAAAGGATTCCAAGTGTTGCTTTCCGCTCCCCCGCTAAAAGCTTGACTTTTAGTGGTTTAATTCGGAAAACCCCTTAGTTGGCAAAAAGTTATTCAGTCCTAACATCCCTCGGCAAATGCACCAAACAAACTGGTTGGTATCAAACCAAAAAACGCAAGGACACCAAACATTTTAGGGAATCCTTCTCTTGAGAAGCCCTCAATTCGCTTCCCCCTTCTGCCTTCCTTCCTACCCAATTCGCTGTTCAGGGAAAGTCCTGGTCTCTGTTGGCGGTTCAAACCTGTGAGCCCTAGATCGAGGGCATCTCGGGCGGTACGGCCAAATATCTTTTTTTCGAGCGTGCCACGAGGCCCAAACGACCTTTTCAAGACGCAGGACATAATATGACGAAAGAATCAGTAGATATGCGTTGATCGAGATTGTTGTCCTTGGTTTAAGGCTTATTTACTCTTGTCAACTAGTAAGGGCGGATCTACTCATCTCATCTAACTATGGCTTAATTTCTTGTCCCATCCATTCACGGCTGACATACCAGTCTCATCTATCTAAGCCAGATTTGCTACTATTGATTGTGTCACGGCCGATTTACGCATCTCATAATTTAGGGATTGTTTATTCTGCTTTAATCCACATCTATTTGTGCCTGGTGTACTAACCTTGCTGCTTGTCTAAGGCAAACTTACTCATCTCGAAGATTTAGCGCTCGTCATTTGATTAAGGCGCACTTACTCATATCATTCAATTCACCTTTTGAGCAGCACACACCGAGACAAGCCCAAATGCACACAGGGAAAAACATTGATGGCGCAATTCCCGCTATGTCGCTAGGATTGGACACCATGATGCAATATCTTTTGTAAAGCACAATGCGCCCCCGACTTTCACTCAGGAGGATACGGCCCTTGCGTTGCTTCCGCGGTGTTTCGGCTGGGCTTTCTCCAATTTAAGCCGGTCAACACCTCCCATGTTCGGCCAACACAAAGTACAATGTCAAAATATAAATTCGGACCCCCGAAATGAGGGGTCGCCATTTGCTTCCTTTACAACCACCCCCCAAAATCCCCCAAATATGTACCCTGACAAAAACGAGCGAGCCGCACCCGCATAAGCTTTATCAAACGGGCCAGCCTTGGACACAGAAAGTCGGACCCGGCTGATACTGATATGGTAGCTGAAGATATGGATTCCCCAAGTGATCAACCCCAATATTGGGGAAAAGGTGGGTCCGACTTTCTGGTTAGCAACTGATTGACTCAACCTGCCCCGGTGCTCGTTCCCTGCCTCCATGAGATGTTGGAAGCGGCCTGTCTGTCTCATCAGAGACGCCTGCAGGGTAATTGACTAGCTCCTAGCTCAAGCTGGGTTGGCAAAGCCTTTCAACATGTTCCCCAAAAGCCTTTTTTGTCGGACTCCAAAACTTGCGGTTCTCCTTTTAGTTTCCTTTTGCCTCAAAAAGAGGTACCAACTCCGGAAAAAAGAACACCCCCACATCCAGTCAGCTTCATACGTTGGATCCTCCTGGATGCACATGTGCGACAGTCCACATTTTGGGACCTTTGTGATGCTATGCGTTGAATTTGCCAAATCGCAAAGGTCACGGTGAATGTTGAATTGCCAAACGCGGTAAACCACAAACTCTGCACAGGTGTTTGGTGGGAAAACCCGGGGTCAGGTTGTTAATTTGGATTTGGGTGGCCCTGCGCGCTTTGTATCGTGCCCAATCCTGACTTTGTAACCCAGATGCAGTCAGCCCTATAGTGGGTAACTACGGGAAAACATGTGGGTGCCTTTTTTGCGGATACTCTCCTTGTATTGTCGGTTTGAAGGGGAACCCAACGGACAACCACAAATTGGCGGGGGGGGGTCACCTAAAAATAAATGTCAACATAGAGATTCAAGACTTGGTTCCCTGCTCAATTCCTGAGTTTAGACTTCAACACTTTTTGCTCGCCACTCAAATGGTCCCAAACAAAATCCTGGGTGTGTCTTTTTTCGGGACCCCCCCCCGCTTTAAAAAGCAAGAGGCTCGGTTCTCCTCTTGGTTTCTGTTTAAAACCGACGGTGCTTAAATGTTTCATGTCTAAATGTCAACTTCAGATTACTCCGGAGGACCGCACTAACTGGCTGTCCATTTTCTGATCCCCTGCTAAAAGTGAATAACTTTGAGTAGGTCAAATCGAAACTACCACCAAACCAACCAAACAATTGACTAAACAGCCAAGTTGAACCGGACGACTCGCTTGGCAACCGAACCGAGCTAACTTGGGTGCTGTAGATCCCCCAGCAAAAAGTTTGACTTTTTGCAGGTTACAAGGAAATATGAGGGGCAACCTAAAAGTTAAAGTCTAAAGCAATAGCAGTAGAGCTAAGGGGAGTATCCAGTCCAAAACTCGGGGAAGACCTCGTGAACATCCCTCTTCGCCCGCCTGGTCTTGGATCACCTTGCCCACGTCCATGGCCCTTGCTTGGCCTCGGAACCTGCGCTTCATTCAGCCCGAAAGGAGAGTCCTGGGAATGGTTCACTTCCTACGTCCTCCAGATTTGAAGAGGGTAGAAGTTGGTACCCACCTTTTTTTCTGGAGGGGAGCCCTCCCCCAAAAAAGAGTAAAAGAGGTTCAGAGGCTCCAGCTCGATCTTTTCTAGGGCCTTCAAACAACCAGGTTTTGAGACCCCGAACCAGTTCCCGGGGTGTCTAATGGTTGGGTCTTCCATGAAAGCCGGAGCCAGGAGCCTCAAATGGCAAAAGAACATCCTGGGAATTTGGCCAACAAAAGAACAAGTCCTCACTTCTTGTCAAGGCCCCAACAAATGGGTATGGGTCAAAATTAAACCACCAGGGGAAAACAGGTTTAATGCGTCCACTTGCCAGGGTTCCATTTGGGGTACCGATTTTTGACCCACAGCCAAATGGTCTTCCGGCTTCGAAAAGTGACGCAAGGCGCGCTTTGTTTTTTGCATAACAGGACCGAAATCATACTTAACATTTAGAAGTACCTGCCAAGTAAAGTAAAGTTAACTCAATTTGCTGTTTGTTTGTTTGTTTGTCTGTCTGTCTGTCTGTCTTTCTGTCTGTCTGTCTGTTTGCTTGTTTGTTTGGTTTGTAAGTGGCTGGCAACCCTGCATGATCGCCTAACTCGCTGAAACATAGTTGCAACTAGCAACCCCCCAACCCGC
This sequence comes from Effrenium voratum, assembly GCA_963377175.1. Classification (NCBI taxonomy): domain Eukaryota; class Dinophyceae; order Suessiales; family Symbiodiniaceae; genus Effrenium; species Effrenium voratum. The sequence continues at coordinate 2,326,536 of CAUJNA010003549.1, read as the reverse complement.
TGGTTGCTTGATGTTTGCTTACTTTTTCTGTAAATAAAGGTTGAAGGAAGGGATGATGTTGAAGCTCCCAAGTACCTTGGCCTCAACTCAGCTGCGGAACTCAGATGAATACACCCGGCCAAAAAAAACACCGGTGTGCCTCTTCAAAAGTAATGAATCGCTACAAGGGGACACCCCCTATCAATCAACCAGGGGCGTATTCGTCCCTCACTTCCTGCGTGGACCGGCAAAACAAGTCCAAGCTTGTGGTAGGGGCCACTAGAATGCTCCAGCCCCCAAGTGACTAAAGTCCGAAACGGTCCTCAGGAAGTGAGAAAGTGAGATCCAGCAGGTATCCGGATGCATTATACACCTGAACATTGCCTTGTAAATGGTGGTTTCCCTGAATTTTGGGCGGAAAAAGCCATGTTTCAAATGGGCAAAATGTATCTTTTAAGGAGCCCTGTCCCCATTAAGCTTATTGCTTGTTGTTTCCCGGTCCCTTTTTACTCCTTGGGTGCCTGGAGTGAAAACCTGCTGCTTCCGAATGGGCTGGCTCAACCCGCTGCTATATTCTTGCGGGTGACTAGGCCCTTCTTACCTGGAGTCTCCATGACCCGTAAAAAATAGGGTCATTACCCAAAATAATGGGGGCATTGACCCATTTTTAAAGGGTCATGGAGACTCCAGGTCGTTCCAGTTACCAGGCACAGCATCATGAGCAAGTAGAGGTAAAACTAGCTGGTTGCCTATGGTAACTGGAAGCGCAGGGCGCTTCACTGTGTACTTCGACCCCGATTCGGCCCCATCACAAAGTACCAAGGCGACTTGAGAAAGGGGGGGCCCTGTTTTGGAGCGTGAAGCCAGAAGGAAGCCAATCCGCCTGTCACCCAGTTGCCCTCAACGTGAACCAAGACAAATGGGCCGTTTGGCAAACGGTGAGGTTTATTGGAACTCACCTTTGTGTCCCTTCCTTTATCTAGAGTTGGGCCAACCGCTTGTGTAAAGATGTCTCAGCCATTTTTCTGGGCTGCCCGTTTTCAGATCCCCTGCTAAAAGCGAATCACTTTTAGTGGGCCAAATACGGAAACGGCCACTAAACCAACCAAGAGCCTCAACGCCTAAAAGGCGTAAAAGAACCGGACGGAACCGGGGGCCGCCAAGTTTTAAGCAACCTCTTTGGCTTCCGTAAGGTCTGAGGGGGTTGGCTTGGGGTTGGTGGGTTGCTTCTGAAGCCACGTGATATGACTGAGAGGGCAGATATTAACCTGATCTATGTAAAATGTCTATATATATATATATATACATATACATATATATATATAT
>CAUJNA010003549.1:2205231-2320231 GCA_963377175.1 Effrenium voratum | reverse complement strand
GGGTACCAACCTTCTTCAGGATGTCTATTTTACTAGGGGGCCCCTCCCAATGGAAAAAAGGGCGAGAAAAGGCGCCTAGCTGGGGGACCAAGAAACCATGCGGTCATCTACCCAACAGTTCGCGGGTCACTGGCAGTCCTGGAAGATCTTCAGGGTAATGACGCCGGATTCGTCCGCTCCAAGCTTCTCAAAGAGCTCTTGGATCTTCCTAAGATCAACATGTTGGGTTGCCGGGGGGCTTTGCCCGGACCGAATGACGGTCACTCTTGGACGAGGATCGGCATGTGTGGGGCAGCATGAAAGCCCGGGCAACCCCCCCCGTCAACCCAGCATCTTGCAGCAAGAGTACCCAACACAAGCCATCCCCCTGCCCCCGCAACCACCCAATACGGCGCCTCTTTTTAGGGTATCACGCCAACCCACTACTAAGAAAGGAGGTATTTATCCCTGAAAGGGTTTCCAACAACATACCCTAAAACAGGAGGGTGTTGGACGGCAGGGGCAGCCTCCCTAATTGGTTTGGATTGGTTCAAAGCTTGGGGGGAGGTTTGATTTTAGATTTGATCCGGAATGGAGGACTTTGTAATTCAACGACTATACAAAACGGGGAAAGTCACACCTTGGAGATGGTTCCCGCCAAAGCATTCACTCAAACTTACATCCACATGAAGAAACAAAGCCCTAGTGGTAGTTTGGATTGCTGGTTTGGATGGTCTTAGAATACAAAAGCTTTAGGTGTCATAGCAGCAAACAATAATAAGCTTACCCCCTTTGCTTTTCGCCTTAAGAAGATTAGCACCAGCATGTTGAAAGTTCCTGAACAGCTTGCATCGTCTCAAGACCAGCCGAAAAAACGTGCACGTTCTCAAATGCCGAGGTCTCCAAAAACTCAGAAAAAGCTTCGTCTCAGGACCATCCCATTTCCATTCCAAGGTCTGTGACCTCAAGGTGTTGGGCACACACCGCATGGGTGGTGTCCTGTATTTTCCCTCAAACCCACAAAACGGGCGGTTTAAGCTTTTGCCCCCAGTGGATGCATCTGCCTGTGTAAGGGAACATTGAAAACCAAAGGGGAAATAGTTAAGGGTCACCTACTATAATATATATATATTTATTTATATATATATGGTAAAAAAAAGAAAAGAACAATACTTGAGAACTTTTTTGGCCAGTCCACTGAGCAAGTAAGTCTATGCATGTTCGCTGCCAAGTTGGTGAGTGGTTAGCCACCTGGGTGCAAAAAGAACCATGACAGGGTTAAGTCCACTTAAGAGGACCTAGTGGGTTATAACCCTCCCAGTGCCGTCTGTGTCTCTCTGTGTCTCTCTGTGTCTCTGTGTGTGTCTCTCTGTGTGTCTCTCTGTGTGTCTCTCTGTGTCTCTCTGTGTGACTCTCAGTGTGTCTCTCTGTGTGACTCTCAGTGTGTCTCTCAGTGTGTCTCTCTGTGTGTCTCTCTGTGTGTCTCTCTGTGTGTCTCTCTGTGTCTCTCTGTGTGACTCTCAGTGTGTTTGTCTGTGTGTCTCTCTGTGTCTCTCTCTGTGTGTCTCTCTCTGTGTCTCTCTGTGTGTCTCGCAACCCACAACTTTCATTTGTTTAAGCCACCTGACAAAAGTGAGAAATCGTGTCCAGTGGTGATAGATTCATCCTCTAAAATCAACAGGGGAAATAACTAATATATGGAAGTTGGTGATGTATGGGTCCGAAAACCGTAGGTGTTTCTTCCCCTCCCACCAACATGAAACCTAAAGCAAATTCATTTCAGCAAATGGAAAGAACGCGGCGGCCTTGTGCCAGGCGTCTGAATGTGCTGCTCCTTGTTCAAGAGCATGGCCTGCCATATGGCGATCACCGGAAGGCATCGGCATGGAGGGAGGAAACCTATGAGCAAACCCTAGACCTGGAGTCTCCGGATCTGACCCGAAATAAAATGGGTCAATGACCAACCATGATTTTGGGGAATCAACAACCATTTTTGAAGGGTCATGGAGACTCCAGGGAGCAAAGAAACGCTGGTTACCTATTTATTGTAGGTGTAACTGATAGCACTGGCTAGGCTTGGTTTTGTTCCCGTAAACCGCCATTCAGAGCCGGTAGTCTTTCGGATGTCGCTTGCAAGGCCCCGAAAGAAAAAAGAAAAAGCACGCCTTTGGCCGACTGGAGCTGGTTTGCTTTCGGGCTGCCTTTACTAGGTCCTCCAGTAGAGAGGTTAGAATAAGGGTACCAACATTTTTCTGTAGTCTATTTCAGTGGGGGAACCCTCCCCCAAAAAAGGCGTGAGCAAGGGCACCTAGCTGGGGGACCTCTGCAAACCCCCTGCAACGAGCCGTGCCTGGATCACCGTTAGCTGGTCGTTCTGAGCGCTCTCGATGGCGCTCTGACAGAACCTCATCGATCGATTCGACGCGGCGATGGGATGCGATGGGTCTGCTTCCGGCTTTCCCACCCTCGTCCTTGTTGCACAACTTCGATAATCTGGGAGATACCCAAGTGGTTAGTAACCCTTAACCACTTACCATGGGTGTAAGTCCCCCAAAACCAGGATTGCTAATTTTTCGCGATTCGTCCCAGACCATCCAAGCAGCTGTTCCTTTGGGTCCTCAGGGCAGTTTGTTCCCTTCTTGATCCATTCGCCAAGTGAGGAAGGAGCTCCGGTCCAAAGACAGACCTGCGATGGAGGACACAGGGCAGAGGACCTTAACGGTGCTGTTCCCTGACTGGGTGCGTCCCATAGGAATTCCTTCTAGGTCCTCCAGTAGAGAGGTTAGAATGAGGCTACCAACTTTTTTCTGTAGTCTATTTGAGTAGGGGAACCCTCCCCCCAAAAACAAGAGGGTAAAGGGGCACCACTGGGAGACCTATTCCAATGTTGGAGCTACCCCCGGCACAGTTGATCAATTCGTCAACCTACGTCAGATGATCCGAGCGGCACCGCGGTCACGACATTCAAAACGCAGAAGTAGGTAAAGAAGACGTAGATCAACAAGCAGGCCACCTGGGCGCGGGCATATGGGTCCAAAAGGGCAATCGACTTGGAACCTGGACATGTTGGTCAACTGCAGGGCGTCCTTGAGGACGACTTGTCTAACTCTGAACCTAATTGCCAAAGACCAGAAGGGCAGACTGCACAAACAGAGAGGGGTTACAACAACACTGTTTTTTTTCATTTGGGGGGGTATAACGGAGGCTATGAGCCGCCCAATTCAGGGCGATCCCCCATGCATTCAAAACCGAAATGAAGGGACCCCACATCCCCATCTTGAGTCTACGCATCCCTCAGTCTGAAAATTGTGGCTCCCCTCTGTTTGAATGGGTTTTAGGGGGAAGCCCATGGAGATGCTCAGGACCACTGGAAATCGGACATGTCCCAAGCATAGGACCCTGGGCCGGGATGTCCGTTGCCTGCAAAACCTTACCCCTTAAAACTCCAAGCCCTGGGGAAGTTAATCTTTTACAGACATATAGCCCATGTTACCCAAAAGGTTGAAAAGTTGTGTTTTTAAGAGGTAAGACACGTGTTTTTGTGTCGAGGTCCCAAGATTCTAACAGCAGAGCCCTAGGCTTCCTTGCCCCCATCAGGGGGAGAGGGATGGCCAGGACGGGCCCAATTTGGATGAGCTACTCCTGAAAGGTACACTATGGTGGTTACTTTTCCCCCCCTTTGTTTTAATGGTGGTGCCGAAACCCCCGGGAAAGAATGTGCCTGGGTCGCACTTCACTTACTCGCCCGGCTCGTGAACCAATAGAGCTTTGCAAGTTTGGAGTGGGCCATGGCTTTCTTAGCGGCCATATGTGCCATGGTCAAAGCTCCTTATGTGGCTCATGGCCATGGTTCCGCAATAAGAACCCTTACTAGGTCCTCCAGTACAGAGCTTAGAATAAGAAAAGGGTAAAAGGGCACTACTGGGGGACCTAGCTTAAATGGATACTAGGTGGAGAACACCCCTAGTAACCCCAAACAAAAGGGTCTTCTGACCATGGCACATACGGCTGCTTTGTTGAGGCTCGGCACACTCAGCCTTGGTTGTTCCTTCTGGCTGACCAACTGGATTTCCATATGTGACACGGTCAACGCTTGTGGGCATGGTCATGGTTTCTTAGGGTTCTCTTGTCTAATCTCTCAAGGGGTCCATGATGATCCCTACCCCCTTAAAGGAATTTCAGGGTACACTTGTTCACTTTTGTTTCAAAGGGAAACCAACAAACAACATGTTGCGGGTCCAAATTCCGATCTAGCCGTTACGTAGTCACATGCCTCCACATCCCTAGGAGCCCACGACCTCCTTATTTGATGCTGTGAGCAGTCAAGGCCCTCATATTTAGGTCTTGGGCTCCTAGGGAAAGGTCCTCTCAGACTCCATTACAATCGGCGTCGCCTAGAAGGGCTGAAAAATATTGAAATCTGCGCCGGACTGAGCGTCCATGTAAAAAAGCCAACTGTTTGCTGATTGAAAGGTTAAATGGGAGAATGACTAACAACCCAAGCAAACGATGAGTTGAACACGTACTTTGTGAGGATGTGCTTCGGTCCAAGTGGCTCCAAAAAGGGTCAACGTGCTTCCTCCCATGGTTCTGGGACCCTTCGGGTTACAATAAATCCAAACCCTGAAAGAAGAAAGAGATCCCGCACGAATGCTCCAGCCCCCGAAAAGTGACGAAAGTCCGATTCACGGAGCTCGGGGAGTACCTAGAGTCTCCATGACCCTTAAAAAATGAGGTCATTACCTAAAATAATGGGGTCATTGACCCATTTTTAAAGGGTCATGGAGACTCCAGGTACACGTAATGACCCCCTACTTGAGCGAATTCTTCCGGACGAGACGCCAAGGCCCCGGAAAGAGTCCTCAAAGGTTTGAGCACCAGCTCCCAGCTCACACCCCCGCTGATGCACAGGAAGAGCGTCAGCATGGAGTCCTGAGACGGGCCGAACGGAAACCGCTGCGGAGTGGGGCTGTCCCAAACCAGCGGATTTGTGTTTGGTTCGAAACCGCTAGCAAGGTTGATTCCTATTACTTGTAACAAAAAAGTGTTCCATTCTTATAGCCCTGCAAAAAAAAAAGAAACACGCAAGCAACATACACCCATATAGGACACTAAAATTTGTGTTTGGTTCGGAACCACTAGGGTTTCTTCCTATAATCCTGTTTACAAGAAAACACAAGCAAGCAAGCAAGCAAGCAAGCAAGCAAGCAAGCAAGCAACCACACCCCCAAAAGGGCCACTCACAAATGGTCTTCCCCATATATTTTGTTCTCCAGGAACTCGCGAAGTGAGTTGTTGGGGGTTGGTGTGTTTTGGCCCCAAAGGGGAAAAACGAGTGAGTTGTTGGGGGTTGGTGCGTTTTGGCTCCAAAGGGGGACAACATAACAGAGGGAAACAACAAATGGTCTTAAGTGTAGAGTCCAACTCGCGAAGTGCGAAGTGAGTTTTTTTCGGGGTTTGGTGCGTTTCGGGCCCCCAAGGGGGAAAAAAACAAAGGGAAACAAAAACTGGACTAAAACACACTAAACACAAGTTTATGACACATGGTCAATGGAAAAATGGTCAATAAACACAATAAACACAATGGACAAAAAAATCGAAAAAGTCGAAACCAAAAAAGTCGAAACACAAAAAGTCGAAACCAAAATGACACTAAAACACAAATGACACCATGTTTTCCCAACCACAACCATGTCCAAAGGGAGCAAACCGTCTGAGATCTCCCGCCGTCAAGGACCCGAAGTAGTTCAAGGCCAGCTCCGACTCCGCAGGCGAGAGGACCACCTCCCCCTCCGCGATGATGTCGTTCACCACCTCGGGCGCTTCGTGTGGCGGGTCTCAAACTGTTTTTTTTCTTGTTTTTTTGTTCTTTTGGTTTGCAGGCAGAGGTAGATACCAGCGGAAAAGATTATTTCCTTTTGGTTTGCCTTCAAACAGGCAAAAAAGAGCTAACCTTACCCTAGTTGGCGGTTTGGCTTGGTGGCTTCTTAATCCATTTGGTTTCGCAAGGACTTGGGCTTCAAATCCCCAAGCTGCCTACCCAAACCACAAATTGGGGTAACCTGATGTCTTGCCACAAGTCCCATGGAGAAATGGAGAAATCAATATGCCTCCAGTAGTGATAGAGCCCCCGTAAAACCAGCAAAGGAAAATCAACATATTCTGAAACGCACATGGAAGTAAGATAGTACTGAATGGCCCAAACAATCTCTGAACATGAGAACACATTGGCATACCACCCTTGGTCGGTTGATTTTAAAGGGGCACCCTTCCCTGAATGAATGGTCGTGTCTGTTTTTGAGACTCGGCTCGGTCCCCCTTTTTTGGTAGTTTTGAACGGGACAAGAGGAACACGGAAGTGGTTTTGGTGCGTTTCGGGGGTCCAACCTACAAAACGATGAGCCATCCAAGTTGGAACAGCGAGATCCATTCCGCGGCGAACTGTTGGGCAGTCCGATTCGGTACATGGAATCCAAATTCTGGGGGTAAGCCATACTCAGCCCTTTCGAAAAACCAGAAATAACAAAAGATAACCCAAGGCTTCATCTTTCCGGGCCACGAAAAGAGATAACCCAAGCGGGGGAAAAAATGAAAGTCGCATTTTCTTTGGGGGGTCCCTAAGGCTCGCTACGGAGCCCGGGAAGGAACCGCAGGGGGAATCAGGATCACGAAACGGGCCATCAGCTACCTAGACTCTCCATGACCCTTAAAACATGGGGTCATTACCTAAAATAATGGGGTCATTGACCCATTTTTAAAGGGTTATGGAGACTCCAGGTACCCCCCTTAGAGATTCCATATTACAAGGTTGATTCGCTTTGCCTGGGGGATATCCTCGCATCGGTCTGAAAAGTCGGCCCTAAGCGGTTTCTCGGCTCACGAATGATGCAGAATACATCATGGACATATTCTGCATCGGTGAACTCGTTCTGCTCATACTACTGTTCGTAAACATGTTGCCGCGATTTAATGTTGCAAACCCTTCTTATCAAAAAAACAAACGCATGAACACTTATCAGTTTACAATTTCAACCAACAAGTTTTATTGAAGAAAATAATCATGCCATTCCTCTATTGTTTGATGAACAACAAAACCGTCGATTAAGTTTACAAATGCAATCAACCAATTCAAACACCTAAAAAAAAAAAAAAAAAAAAAAAAACACTTCAACAAAAAGAACAACAACAACCCAACAAACAATGGTTTACAAAATGAACGACACTACGTATGAACAAAAGGAAAACCGACTTTCTGGGCTCCCGATCCTGGGTAAACAGGACCGCAAATACGTACTCGATCAGTAGCAGCAGAACCAGCGCCCAGACCAAGGCTTTGCTGGTGTGGATGATCGAGGTCACCAGGGTCCTGCGGAAGTTGCTCAACAAACCCCGAAAAATGGCATGAAGGCAACAATCACAGGGCTGTCCGTTGTCTGGTCTGCTAAAAATCGAACACTGTTTTAGAGGGTTGAATGGGGAAACTGGCACTAAACTAACTAAATCTGCTAGTCGAACATTTTTCTGTGGGTTGAATGGGGAAACTGGCACTAAACCAACGGAAGGCTGGGAGCCAAGATTCACCCTCTTTTATTCGGTCCCCGTTTTGGGTAACCCAAAGTGGTGCCTCGGATACTCCCAACTTCGCACCTTCAAAACTCCTACAAGGGGCATTGGACACGCTTGAATGGCAGTAACCTGTATTGTGTTCCACTGTTGACTGTCACACTGATGCAGGTCCAACATTAACCATGATTATTTCTCACCTACTAATTCAATAGACCAAATGTAGGGATGTTAATTTAAGCATGGGGCACACCGCGATTCAAAAACTACCTCACTTCCGAACGAGTGGATTGGCCGAAGAAACAGCTAGCCAAGCTTTTGGTTTGACAAAGCTTCTCAAAAGGCTTCAAGTCCAGGAACTCTCGGAGTGAGACGAAAGAACAGATCCAGGTCAGGAGACTCCAGAGGCCCCAGATCAGACATGTGCCGGCAGTGGCCGTTCTTTTTCTTGCCCACGAATCCATGGCTGCCTTTTTCTACCTGGAACCTACCCGAATCCAACCCTTGAAAAAGGGGATCACTACCCAAAATAATGGTTGGAATCATGGGCCCATTTTGATTTCGGTTCAGAAGGAGAGTCTAGGTACCCAGAAAACCGGGCGATCGTCCCAAAATTACGGTTGATGACTTCTATTTTTTCAGGGTAGCGATTATATACCCCTGATTAATACACCCGCCAGTTATTGATCAGGGGGGTTCCCCTGCAAGAACAGCTTCCAGACAACCGACGGCTCTTAATACCTAGGTGCTCCAGTAGACGAGAGGTTACAATAAGGGTACCAACTTTTATCTGCAGTCTATTTCAGTTTTTTAGTAGGAGAACCCTCCCCAAAAAAAGGTAAAAGGGGGACCTATAGTCAACATGGAGAAACATCCGCCAGCCATTTGATCTGTAAGGGGCCCGTCCTTACAAACAAAAGTTGAAGGACAACACCCACCGGTCTGGGACAGTGACAGGGGTCAAGTTTTGTGCCCCATTCAAGCATTGCCTTAAAATTGTCAAACACAATGTTCTGGGAAACCCCTCTTGGTTGGCTATTTCAGAAAACCAACAGAAAACCACCAGGCTCCTCATATCTCCCCTTTAAACATTTGGCGAGAGTTGTTATTCCTAGTTTGTTTTCTCCTGGGTTCGGCTGTGAAATATTCCTGTGTTGCACCAGCACCGTCAACATCTCCAGCATCGTTTTGTTGTTCACCTCCAGCATTGTTTTCAACACCATCACCAGAAGCTTTGGTTGAGGCTTGGATGGGATCAAGCATTTCTTGCGCAAGGCGGCGTTGGTTTCCTGAGGGTCACTCACAAAAAATGGTCGCGGTCCTTTCGTGCCCTCTGAAGCAATCCCAAGAAAAGGGCATCCTCCAAAACACAAAATACACCCGCACAATCAATCAATCAATCAATCAATCAATCAATCAATCAATCAATCAATCAATCAACCAATCAATCAATCAAACAAACAAACAAAGAAACAGGCCAGCAAGCAAGCAAGCTAGCAAGCAAACACACAAACACACAAACACACAAACACACAATCACACAATCACACAATCACACACTGACACACTCACACAATCACACAATCACACAATCACACACTCACACAATCACACAAATCACCCACACACACACAATCACACAATCACACACTGACACACTCACACAATCACACAATCACACAATCACACACTCACACAATCACACAAATCACCCACACACACACACACACTAAACACACACACACATAGACACAAACACAATCGAACAAAAACACACGCACACAGAATCACCACACACCAAAAACAGGTGAACCCAACGGACCGCTCTGGATCCTGCTGTGTCTGTGTGTGCCTGGAGTCTCCATGACCCTTTAAAAATGGGTCAATGACCAACCATCATTTTGGGTAACGACCAACCATTTTTTAAGGGCCAGAAGGAGACTCCAGGTGTGTTTTTGTTCCCTCCCCCGCGGGAAAAAAAAAATCGCTGGCTCGCTCGAACGAAGCGCTCGTCAGCGCTCCTCAGCGCCATGACGAAGCGGAAGATCCGGACGAACTGGGCGGTGCGCAGCAGCCGCGTGAGGCGGATGATGCGGAAGGACTTGAGACCGCTCCTCGGAAGGACTTGAGACCGCCTTAGAACTGGTTGGCGTTTTTTTTTGGGATTCGTCTCAACGGTTTGCTTTTTTTTTTGGCGAGTTTCGGTCAGGTTCAACCAACTGGGTGGGTTGTAACCTATAAGTGGGGTAACCTTGAGACCGCTCCTCGGTTTTCCAAACGAGATTCTCGGTGAGGCGCAGGCGCGACTTCTGGGTCCTCCAGATTTGAGAGGTTGGAATAAGGGTACCAACTTTTTTTTTAATGTAGTCTATTTTAGTGGGGGAACCGGGGACCTAGTTGTCCGATTCGCTCTGGTGCCCGGGGGTTCCGCGCTTCGGAACCAGGCTGCTTCGTTCGGTCAGGCTGGGTGTGCCTTGGAACTGGTGGGTTTTGGATTTGGATTTGGAGGTTCGCAAGGTGACTTGGTGAGCCCAGGGTGCAAGGTGGCGCAAGGTGGCTTTTTTTGTTTCCCCCAGTGAGGGTAAGCCTTAGAACTGGTTGGTGGATTTGGAGTTGAAGCCGTACTTGTTGGAGACACAGGGGAAAGCACCACCTAGCCTCCAAACCACAAATTATAGAAGCTGAATTACTACCCTAAGCATCAAACGCAACCTGAAACATGCCCAAGATGATGAGGTTCAACACCTTGGAGGTCCGGTCCGGCGTAAAAATCAGTTTTCGTTCAACACGGAGGAGTTTTTACACACCTTAAGATTTCCAGGTCTGGGAATGAATCTTAACTTGCGGACCCGAAGCTGAGGTTTAAACTAAGATTGATGGCCAGAGGGTGCCCGTTTTTGCAGGACCCACCATGTGCTTGGGCCCCTGATTTCAAGGCAACCCCATATGGGCTCTTTTCGGCTGGCTCTTCACATCGAAGGCTCATCCCGGCAATGCTATCCACATTCTGGGACTGCATCACCGCCTCGACAATGTCCACCTCAATTGCCCGTTCAGGCGACCCAGAAGATCGTTGCCCCAGTGGATCCATTTTTCTATGAAGACGCTTGGCAGGCTACGGTGCTAGCGAAAACAGCTTCTACAGCCACTTTCTGTCATACCAAATGAGCTTCACTGCAAAGTGACCAAGCCGGAGGGATCCATTTACCTGAATAATCAAGGAAACGACCCGATCTAAAAATCAAACAGAACCTGGAGTCTCCATGACCCTTTAAAAATGGGTCAATGACCAACCATTATTTTAGGTAATGACCAACCATTTTTCAAGGGCCAGAAGGAGACTCTAGGAAAACCGCTGCGCTGGGATTCCCAGCATAGCGAACCGCCTGGGATCTGGGAAAGCCTCACCTTTTGGGGCCACCTCAAAACTGCCTAGAGTCTCCTTCTGACCCGAATAACAAATGGTGGGTCATTACCTAAAATATTGGTTGGTCATTGACCCATTTTTAAAGGGTCAGAGGGAGACTCCAGGTGGGACCCCCAACCAAAAAACGAAGTTCCGAACGAGCGGACTGGCAACTTGGCAACTGCAAAAAGCCAAAAAACAACTTCCGACACGGAACTTGGGAAGTGAGCCAAAAGAACCTGGTTCTGATAAACTCACAAAACCGCCCATGCCGCCCGTTTTTTTTGGGGGGGGGGGAACGGAACCCCAAAAAAAGGGAACAACGGAAACTCCAAAAAGTTTCTGCCCGGAAGTTGGCGCCCCAGCCGCGATGACGTCCCAGAGGGAGCTCAAGACAATGAAGACGTCCAGCGCGTTCCAGGCCCAGTCCTGCGACCCGCCAAAAATCCTCACCGACCAGACCGGCGGATCGGCGGATCGGCCGATCGAAATCTTGGGATCTGACTCAATGCTCTAAGAAACCGTTGGAAAACTGAAAATTAATAGGTGTCCTTTTAGGTTGGACATAGAGTCGGGTTTCCCTGGTAGATGAGTTGCAACCACCAGGTAAAAACCAGGAATCGCCATCTATTTTTCGTTAGCAAAACAACCAAAAAGAAGACCAATGTGAACATCAATATTGATCTTCCTCAAAAAAACCATGGGTTCAATACTTTGAGGATAGGGGCAACCAGGACATTCTCAGGGAAATTACACAAATGCCCACAAACAACCAGCTGTTTGGGCTAAGTTCCTGGAGAAATTCCTGGAGATGATGGTTGAACAGAAATGCGGATTTCCTTTGCGCCTTTACTTGGATGGTTTGGGACGAATCGCTAAGTGGTTTGTAACCCCAGTTGTAACCCATTTACCGTGGTTGCAAATCCCCTATAGCCAGGGTTAACCATTTAGCTAAGTCCCACAACACCCAAGTAGGGAACCAGAAGTATGAGGATTGTGGGTGGAAATGTGGACCCTGGGCAAGGTGGATTCTACAGTTGCCCGTTCAGGGCACCCAGAAATCATTTCCCTTCACCCAATACCCAATGTTTTGAGGGCATGATGTCGACCCTTCAAAAAACAGAGAGGTGTTTACACTGGAAAGCCAGGTGTTCAAAACGAAAAACTAACACCAGGTGCGCCAGTTTTGGAGCGGAAAACTCTTTGGAGTGACATTAAAACGGGAACCCGGAAAGCCGAAACAGGTCTCTTTCGGCGGTTTCCCCAGCGAAACTTGTGGGAAGCAGTTGCCTAGGGGAAACCAAGAGGAGTGGCTAACCCGGTGCTTCCAGGCGCTTGCCGCTTTAATAGGCAACCAGGGGTGCCTCATGACGTGAAACCTGGTAGCGGTTTGTACCGAAGGGTTACCCTCCCTCCCACTAACATAGCACCTGTGGGAGGGTACCTGAAAGATCAATTTCCTCTTATAGGGGCCATTTCTGAGGGTACCTACCATAGTGGTAGCTGGAACCAGTTGCCCAAGGTCAAAAGAGGGCTGAGCCCTTGCGAGTGAAGCCTCTGTTGGCTTGGGGAAATGAAGCACACCCAAAACGGAAGGAAACTGACCTCGTGCGATAGGGAATGAGACGTGGAATGAGCCCTAGAAATCATCCAACTGGCGGTTTCCTTTAAGGGAACTCCTGGGTTCCTTCCCACATACTGAGCATCTGCAAGATAGACTGTTTGGAAGCCAAGTCCCTGTTCTGACACCCAAACTAGGTGGCATTTTCTGAGGGTACTCCTTTGGGGTGGTTTGAAAAACATTTCGAGGGGAAACCACCCATTTGCCGATTCTGGACCCATCATGAGGTAGCTCAGTTTAAGCCACAGCTCCGTTCTAATTAAGTATAGCTTTAGTACCCACATTGCCCAACCTCCCCCCCGGAACCCCTCAAAATTGTTGATTTCCCTTCACCCGGCCCAAAAAGGGTACCTTGCGCATCCGGAAACAAGTTTCACTTTTTGTGGGCTCAATATGAAAAATCCGACCAGGAATCAACCAAAAGGTTAAGATGCGCAACCAAATAGCCACAAAGTAGCGGGTCCCAACCACGAAACCAACTAAAAACCAAACAATCTAAGGGGATGGCTGGGAACCTAAAAACGCTAAAAAAGCCATAAAGAAAAGCCCCCCCCCCCACCGCCCGAAAAGACACAACGGTCCTCAGACTGCAAAAAGAGACGCCGCTCGGCACAGATTCGAAGGCAGAGTTCGCAGGTAAAGAAGGCCTCGGCAAGAACTGGTTTCATGAGCCGCGGTCAAAACCTGTTTTCTCCTTTTCTTGGGCTTCCGAGTCAGAAGTTACGCCCCGGTTTGCACACTCCCCCGCATAGCTATGGGGGTTGAAGGGCTTTGAAGGAGAGCATGTTACGGTTCCCTGAAAAGGAACCATGACCTAATGGTTAGGCATCCTTACTAGGTGGATGACGACCTGTTAGCTCCAACGGGTTTTTTGACCGTGGCGCACATCAGGGGCAGCTTCAGGGAAGTTTAAAAGGTACGCCTGCAAAAAGAAGGTTTCAAGGGGACCCCAACCGGAAAAGATTCGTTCCGCGCTACTCTGCGGGGCAAACTTTTGGGTGTGCTCCTTTGGGTGGGAGTACCCGGAAGCACTACCCTTATATACAAGATTGGAAACAACCACCCATTTCTATGTTTGGTTGACGTTGGACGGAGAGCAACAAAATATATATATATATATATATTTAGCAGTTAAGTTAAGTGGAATTGGATTTCAACCACTAAACCACAATAAGCAAATATGCAAACTGTTTCCCCACAACAACCATGTATAGGTAGCTTTTGGGTCGTCCAGGTATATTTTACCACGGAGCCCAAACTGACGTCAAGAGGCCGCGAAGACGTAGGAGATGATCCGCAAGGACGGCAGCCGCGTGTTGGGATTCTGGGCCTCACGACTTCCAGGTGGCTGTGGGTCAAAAATGGAACCCTGGTAAATGGAAACATGGACTAAAGCCTGCGGTCCCCGGATGGTTTAATTGTGACCCATACCCAGGTGATGGACCGCCCCCCGGTACCCGTGCTTCCAGTGCTTCGGCACGCCACAAGAGGATAAGGGGAAGCCAGCCACGGCTTCAAACTAGCAGAAAAAAAAGGAAAACAAACAAAAATACCTGGGTACTCATTGTATGCTACTAACTTTCTGGAAGCACTGGACCAAAATGGGAAAACTAAAAGGTCGGATCCTGTCGATTCGGTTTTGGGCATGGACTTGAAGGTACGCCCAACCGCCATGGTACCTCCATTTGTGCTTTTTCTCTGATAGATTCGCTTTAAACCCAACAGCGGAAAATAACACAACTGTTTTAGAAATCGGAAGGGTACGGGCACTTCTCAATTGCTATCCGTTTTGTGGTACAAACAATAGATAACCCCTGCGCATTTGCTCCCCAAAATCAGCTTCCCTGTTATTACTGTGACAAGTTTGTGCTTCCCTCCAGACTCACATCCACTACCACATGAAGGCAAATCCATCGCAGCCACGGTCAAATTTCATTGTATCCCCAACGGACACGGAATCTCAGTGAGAACCCCGGTTTCCCAATGGTATGTTGGTGAGTGTGCCCAACGCCACCGTCCTTTTTTCACAGAAAGCACAACCATGCAGGGAGACAATAACATCTGCTCTGAATTGGTCAACTGTCATTCGGAAATAGTTGAGCCACCATTCGCGTGTGTCTTTGCAAACGGGAAGCAAAGGAACACCACAAACAAATCGGGATGACCCGATTTGGAGACAAACCCAAAGTGGTTCTAGCATTTCCAGTGGAACCAAACGGCAACCAAAACTTGAACTGGAAACAAGTTCGGCCCGCATTCCTCCACTAAAAATTGCCTTTCTGGGACTCGATTTTGCACTTGTTGAGGAGGACCTTTTTTGGCTGGGGCGGGTCGCCGGATTTCGAAACAAATCAGTCTAAATATGTATCCCTTTTAACGTGCCAGTGCAAAGACGTCTTCAACAGGCAAGGGAACACTCACACCAAAAGGAACACTTTGAGCCAAAAAACTGGATTTCTACGGACATCGGTTTCCTTTTGAATTCCCTCTTGAACCACCGCAAACATCGGGCGGGGAACGCCAAACAAAATTGTTTTCATTGAGATCCCCCCTTGAACAGCCCCCCCCCCCAAAAAGAACAAAAAAGGAAAGAACAAAAGAACAAAGTGCCGAGCAGCTCGAAGAAGGACGAACCACCCAACTTGGACGTTCACTTCACTTAGTGAGAATTAAGGTTACAACTATAGGTAGCCGTACCTGGGGTTGCTTCCCTTCCCATCGCTTCTAACCTACTTACCTGACGTGGGCTTCCCTCAGCACCGCTCGAACCCCCGCGCTTCGGAGTTCGGCCCACCTGATAGGAGGTGTCCAGACCGATGAAGATCCCGTTGGCCACCACGATCACGGCAAAGAAGGATTCGAAGATGGGATTCTTCACCATGCGCCACAGGAATCGGTGCGTGGGATCCTCCTAATTAGTTGGGGGGGGGGAAGGGTTTGAAGTAAGTTGGCAAGTTGGAATCGTTGGTGCCTATTCTTTTGGAGAAAGTGGCGGGGAGTTGGGGAGCGCGGGAGTCGGGGGACAAGGGAGACAAGGGGGGCCTGGAGGAAAAAACGCTGGTTCTAAGAAACCCTCAAAGAGAGGAACATTGTTCAGGAGATCCTAGTTTTTGCTCACGGCGACGTCCACGACGCGGAAGAATTCTTCATCATTTTCTGCTTATCATTTCTTCAGGAACTAACTTGCGTGGCGCCGCTGCACAACAACCTGTGTGGGTGGGGGGGGGGGGGGTGGGTGGGGGGGTGGGTGGGGGGGGAGTAAGAGTGTTCGTAGCACGCTTGGCCTCGAGCCTGCACGTCGCGCTTGCCGCAAGCCGCGCGCAGCAGGTTCGCGCGCAGCAGGTTCGCGCTTCTCGCCACGCGTTTGTGTTCGAGGAGGGGGTGGGGTGGGGGGCTAAGAGAGCCCGTACGCACTTGACTTCGAGTCATGTTTCCCGCCAGTGGCAGGTCGCGTTCACCGCAAGCCGCGCAGCAGGTGCGCGCTTGCTGCACGTCGGTGCTTGTGTAGGCTTGGCACGTCCTCTTTCTTTTGACACAAGCGCAGGAAAGTGCTTCTGAGATTCTATTGGTTTGCTCTGGCGTGTCGCGCATCAAACAGGCGCAGGCCAAAGAACCACTGATGGCCGGAACGCACATGTTGGATAGATGCTGGGGGATATATAAAGATTTCATGCCCAAGCAGCTAAGCACTAAAAGTGGTAAGTCTGGCCTGCTGAACGCGCATGCGCGGCAGTGGCAGAGGAGGTAGAGTGAGAAAATGGATTCGGTTGTTTCCCTTTCACCTACCCCCTACTCCAAGTACCCGCTTTTGTTTAGGGTATCACGTCAATCCCTTACTAAAACAGAGGTATTTGGGGGGTACTACTTCGGCGGATGGCAAGAATGCTGCCTGGAGTCTGCCAAAATTGTTGGCCGTCACCCCGAAATATTTTAGATAGTGACCAACACTTGTTAAGGGTCAAAAGGAAAAACTGGTACACTCCCTTCAAATTGGTACTGGGTGCTCTATCCCCGTTCCATATCCCAACATGGGTTTGCTCCATAGGTTTTCTGAGGGTCCAAGATGCTAATGGGACATCTTTGGATCAACCAACCTGCCTGGCAATAGGTCGTTTTAACCCCTCCGAAATCGATTTCCCACATTTCACCCGGGGAACAACATCTAATAGGTCCTCCAGTAGAGAGGTCAGAATAACAGTACCAACTTCTTTCTGTAGCTTTTGTAGGGTTGAACCCTCCCAGCCAAAACAGAAAAACGGTGAGAGGTCGGGCACCTAGTGGGGGGACCTAGTTGAACAAATCCCAACTTTTGAAGGTTCAACGAATGGAAGCCATGGGGCCCCTAAGGGACCCCTGATGTACCCCTGTAAGGGCAGGCATGGAGACCTCATGGAGACGCGGATGGGAGGAAAAGCTCTCTGAAGCTCGCCCAAACGTTTGGGCGCCCAAAGGGGCGTCCTGAGGCTTCTTGGCCGACATCTGGCTCCTCAGCCTGGCCGGCATGCCCTGCATGGAGGAGCTCCTGGGTCGATGTTTCGTCCGAGGTAGCCCAAAGAAGGTCTTAACGTCCGAGCGAGTCTTCCATTTGGTTTTTTGACCCCAGGAAAACATAATGACAATTTCCAGTGATAGAGTCCCTTTAAAACCAACAGGGGGGAAATAAAACATATTCTTAATTAAATGGAAGGAGTTTGGCCAAAAAACGTCCTGGAACTAGTTCTTTGGGAGGTAGCCAGGTGGTCGACCCCATGAAAAATCAACCAACCAGTTTATTCATAGGGCGCTTTTCCTGGACATGTGGGGCATCAGACAAATTTTGGAGGGAAATCAGCATTCTCACTTCCTGAAACTGGCACTTGCTATTTACCACTAAAATGGACTTTCCACGAGGTGTCTAAAGTCCATGAACTCAGGAAGTGAGTTGCTGTAAGAGTTTGCTAAGTGGTCAACCCATGTTAACCCTGGCTGTGACCCACTTTCCATGCCCAGTGATTCCAGGCTCTTCGCCACTGTAGGAGGCAACCAGGAGAAACCATCTATGGTAACACCTAGAGGTATAGCGGCGAACGCCTGGAAGCACTGGGAAGGAAAAAAGACTTATCGGGGCCATGACTGAACATGGACAAAACGGGGGCGGGAATAAAAAGGTCAGATCCGGTCGATTCGGCTTTGGTTGCCAGCGACATGCTCAGGTACCTGGAGTCTCCATGACCCCTTGAACAAATTGCCAATGACCCCATTATTTTGGGTAATGACCCCATGTTTTAAGGGTCATGGAGACTCCAGGTACACCAAAGCGACCAGGGTACCCGGATGGTTGTAAGATGTTCTTTGATCGATGGTTGTTAGGGCACCAACAACGAACAGCGGGATCAGTGGCAACTGATATAGGCGATGGCTTGTCGTTCGGGCTTCTAGGGGTTCCATGTGGATGCATTTACCCAATGTTTTGAAGGTAGCCAATTAAGGGCTTGCCACCCGATAGAAAAAAACAAAAGGAACATAGCTTTGAGATGTTCTAAGATGCAAATCCCCTACTCACTTCCTTAGTGTGTCAGATGCAAGTCCCCAGCTGACTCATTGAGGGGGTTGAACAAAACCAAGGTAAGTGTTGGTTCACCACTAACATGGTCCTCCCAAAAAGGGGGACCTGGACTAAAACGGTCCCAAAAAGTGACGACTCAAGTCCGAAACGGAACTCGGGAAGTCAGCCGATAACCAGGCTTACCAACCATAGAGAACGAAGACCAACAAAAACCACAGGGATCCGGATGCATGAGAAACACCCGAACATTGCAACTTGTAAATGGCGGTGTCCAACTTTGTCTTGGTGTTGAAGAAGCAACGTGTTTCAAATCGGGTAAAATGTATCTTTTAAGGAGCCCTGAACAATCTAAGCTGTTTGTGCCGAAGCGACCGATGCTTTGACCGTATTGAGGGTTGATATGGGATAACCCCACCTCCCCATAGCCCCGGCCATGACGTGTTTTCTTCGGGGTGAAGATCACCCATTTAATTGCAACGTGTTGGTTTCCGCAGGGATCCGTCTGGGCGAAGTACGATCGCTTCACCAACCGGACGACAGAAACCAAAACAAACAACCCCCCCCAAGTCCAGTCCACACCCCGTTGAACCACTCACTTCCCAAGATAATTCGATGGGGAAAGTCGGTGGACCTGTTTTTCCACACCCCGTTTGGCCGAGAAGGGGGGGTCTTTCTGCCACCTTTTGTGCGGAAATTGGCGACCTTGAGGAATCCTTCACTACCTGAGAAGGAAGCGCACGAAAGCCAGCTTGTTCCCCGTGCAAGTGCCCTTCAGCGCGGGAAATCGCCCTTTGCGTCCCAGCAGCACCAACCCCCTCGAAAGGGAAGCGTCGAGAATGCAGGACCCGGAGCCTGACATCCCCAGCATCCGCAGGCCACTCCATCCAAGAAGCTCAACCCCTGCCCAGGGCCACCTGGAAAGGTGACCAGGCTATGCTGAACTTGAATAGCACCGTTAAGAGTGCTTAACGTGCCTTTGGGCTGGGGATGCTGTGACATCCCCGCCCCAAAAAGTGCTGAAATTGGACGCGGGAAATCCCCCTTTGTATGCCGAAGCACGGCCCAAAAAGAGCCTCTGAAGACTGAGTAGTTTGCAGAACAACAAGGATGCCCAGGGCAGCCTGGAAAGGTGAGCAGGCTGTGCTGAACTTGAATAGCACCCTTAAGAGTTCTTAACGTGCCTTTGGAGCGGGCTGGGGATGCTGGGCACTTTCACTTCAGCGGCCGGCATTCTTGACATCCCCGCCCCAAAAAGTGCTGAAATTGGACGCGGGAAATCCTTGACAGTAGCCGCGAGGCCAAAAAGCCGAGGGTTTGGTTGCTTCTCTTGGCAAAGGCTAGCTATTGGAGCTGGCCTTAATAAGATAGCCTGGAGGCCACTTTTTGCAAAAAATGGTTTGGCCCGGCCGCTGCTAAATTCTGTGCGCAGAAGAATCCTTGCGCTTGGCGGTGCCAACACCTTGCAAGGCTGAAAAATCGAGGGTTTGTCTGCTTCTGCCTTCGCGAAGGACGAAGGCACGGCCCAACCCAGGACCCAGCATCCCCAGCATCTCCAACATCCCCAGCATCCCCAGCCCACTCCATCCAGCCCCCTCCAGGTGCCCAAAAAATGCTCAAATTGGACGCGGCAAATCCCCTCTAGTATGGCCCAAAAACGGCCCAAAAACGTCCTCCCCGCCCGCACCGCCCTCTTACTCACTTCGTTCGCCTAAACTGAACTCAGCCTAAGCCTCCAAAGGAGGCTGGCTTTCGTGACAAGGGGGTCCATCATTTTTCCACAGGTGGCAAAAAAAAACCAACTGCCGCGAGGGCCCTTCCCTGGCTTGAAAGGTGACCAGGATCCGATTTTTTCCACAGGTGGCCAAAAAAAAAAACTGCCGAGAGGGCCCTTCACTTGAAAGGTGACTAGGATCCGAACCACCCAGCCCTTTCTCAGTGGCTCTGATGCCAACTCTTTGCTAGGGAAAAGGAACACAATTGTATTTAAACCATGGGAAAGGCAGGGTTTCCATAACATATAAAACTCAAACAGAGGGTATTTGGAGTACGGGGTATTGTGGCAAATTCTGGTTCATGGGCTCCACTCCCTAAGTTCGTGGACTTCAACCTGTTTGGGAAACCATTTTAGTGGGAAACAAACAATTTGAGTGTTTTTTGGCCAGTGGATGGGCGTTTCGCCCATAGTATCCCAACCAGCTATTTTCCTTTTTGCGCTTATATACGGTGGTTTCCTTGGTTACCTAAGCCCTGTAAATCAAACCAAACGAGCAAGAAAAGGGGCCTTGTAGCTTTTTTCCACAGCAGCCAAGGAACTAGGAGGCCGTGTCTTTTTTGGAGTTCGTCCCTGATTTTGCGCTTTTTCGGGAAACCCGATCCGAGTACTAACGCTCAGCCATAAGGGTTGGCGACATGCCGAGCCTTTTGCAGACCCTCTCAGCCGGCACAAAAACGTGGACCACTTCTAATGGACCCCTGTCTTCTGCCTTTGCGGGTCCCCAAAGGGCAGAAAGAAGGGATCGGTCTCAGCAAGGCCCCAAGATGTTGGGTGCTTTGCAAGGACTACTCTTCGACCTAGGCTTCCATTCTCGAGGTAAGTGAGTGGTCCAGCGGCAGTTCTTTTCGGACGACCAAATGCCATTGTGTCGAAAAATGGTGGGATCAGTGGGTGTATCTCTGAGTTTCGGGAGCGAACTGAAAAAGTGTTGGTCCATGAAAATCTCTCTACGAGGTGCCCAGAGCTCCCGTCCTCAATGGCTCTCCTTTTGCCTCGGCTTCCGCTTCCCCGTCGTCGCCGGCTTTCGCGACTTTGCCGTTCACGGCCCGGTCCGGCGGTGGCGAGTCGTGGCCGTTCATGCTGCTCAACTGGCGCTGCTCGCTCGTCTATATATATATATATATACATATATATATATATATACACCTAGAGTCTCCTTCTGGCCCTTAAAAAATTGGTCATTACCTAAAATAATGAGTCATTGACCCATTTTTAAAGGGTCATGGAGACTCCAGGTATATATTATATCAACATGCCGATTTGGATGTTCGACCAAGCTACTAAGTAGGGTACAACCATGGTTATACGGGACTTTTCACAGTTACCTCACTTACAACCATGGCTATAACCTACTTGCTCTGATCCCCTGCTAAAAGTTTGAACAACTTTGAGTGGGTTGAATGGGTTCCCCAACCACATAAACTAACTAAAATTCCTTGTTCAAGCCTCAGGAACCGGACGATAGCTATCCCTTCGGCTTTCCTATACCTTTTAGGTTTTTATTCGGCTTGCCTGGGAGCACTGGGATGGCCAAGATGTTTCTTGTCCAAACTGCTGGAACCGGACACGAATGATCTTTGGATCAACCAACCTGCTTGATAGGTGGGTTTGGCCCCTCCGAAAGCGATTCCCCACATTTCACCCGGGCGAAAGCTAGGCTTTCCCGATTTGAGAGGCTAGAAGAAGTTGGTAGCAACTTGTTTCTGTAGTCTCTTTTAGTAGGGGAACCGAATCTCCCAACCAAAAAAAGGAACGGTGAGAGGTCTGGCACCAATTGCTGGGAGACCTAGACTTTCTAGCTGGGTTCGTTCTCCAGTGCAGAACTCCATGGGGTGAAACGGACATGAACACCAGAGGGCCATCTCGCCAACGAGGCCTGAAGAACTAGATGGGATGGTTAAGGCAACCCAAACCAGACTCTGTCGTTGCTAAAGGAAATGTACGGGTCACCACCAAGAAGTTGCTTTTGGCTTGGGGTATGAGGTCGATCCACCAAACAGGAGGCAGTTATTCTGAAAAACCAAGGGTTGCCAACAAATACCCGAAACAAAGATGTCTTTTTTGGAGTACGGGGTATCGTGGCTACTTGAAACGCCTGTTAAATTCCAAGAGAAAGCATCCCAACTGTCCTGGAACTGCAACGAACAACAACTTGGAAGCGGAACCTTAGCAAACTCACTTCTGAACAAATGGGTGGGTTAAAATAACTAAGCAAACTTTGTGTTTGGTACTAACATTAGAGCATTTTCAGGTACGGGTGATGGAGGTATGCCACTTGTTGAGGGGTATCTACTGCCACCAATATTGGTGGTGTAAAACCTCCATACCTGCAAACCTCGTACCTGAAAATCCACCCAACTCCCTTAAGAGGGTGCTGCTCCCACAAAGCTCCCAGCCGCTCGTTTTCTCCCGTACCATGCGACCGAACCAACAACCTAAACAGCGTCTTTCACCCGCGCGCATGTGGAAAATCGAAGATTCTGTGATACCAAAGCGGGATTTGCGGTTGGTTGTTCTTGACTGCCTCTGCAAAAAGTCAACTTCTTGTGGGTCCACTGGAGAATCCGATCAAAATCTTAAAGTGGAAAGATCCAACCAAATAGCCACAAAGCACCCGTTTGCATGGCTACTTTGTCGCTGTCCAAAGGGTTTCTCCCAAGGTATCGCAGAACATGGGAACTAACATCACCACTTTCCCGGAATCTGGGCATTTTAATCCTCCACTGGAATGAGCCTGGAAAAAGAACACATATGTCCAGTGATAGATTCCCTTTCAAACCGATATCCAAAATCCGCGTTCTTTTAGGGTATGGCATCCACCCTTTACAAAAAGAAGGTATTTACCCTAAAAAAAGAAGTTTCCAAAAACAAATGCCCCAAACAAAAGGGGTATTCGGTGTTGCGCAACACATATTCATTAAACAAATGGGACGCCGTTCGCTTGGCAAGTCGCCGCGGACAGGCGCTTCGGCCGCAACTCGAGGGAGTGAGAGAGGTCGCCGTTCAGGTTACCTGGCCGCAGGTAACGTGTGGTGCGCATTAGAATTCAAATCTTGTCTACCCCAGTGCTTCCAGATACCACTACTCACTGGCTGAGTGGATGGCCCAAAAAAAGTCCAAGCTTTATATTTGCCACTAAAATGGTCTTACCAAAAAGTTTAAAGTTCATGAACTCAGGAAGTGAGAGTAACTATAGTGCAGGGGGAAACCATGATGAAACATCTAGGGGAAAGGAAGCTTACCTACTGTGGCGAAACGCCACACTGGGTACCATCATTGTCTAGGTCCTCGAGTAGAGAGGTTAGAATACGTTGGTGCCAACTTTGTTTGTTCTGTAGTCTGTTTTTGTAGGGGAACCCTCCCAACCAAGAAAGGGTAAAAGAGCACTGCTGGGGGACCTAGTAGTACCAAACGTGAAGGAAACAGCTGGGGATGCGCAGGTGTCCTTTGGTGCTCTTTCTTGGTGTTCCTTTCTGGAAGAACCAAACCCAGTGCTTTCCGGCGTTGCGCCACTATACTAGGCAAGCAGGGGAAACCATCCATGGTAAAAACCACAGACATCCACAAACAATACTACGCAAGGGTTACCTACTATAGTGGTAGCTAGAAGCACTGAAAATTGCAAGAGGGAGAATGGTGCCCGGTGGTTGCACCGTCCCCCCCAGCTTTGGATAAAGCCAACCTGGTCTTTAGACCATGGCACACGGGGAAGGGTTCCTTCGGGGTTGCAAGCCACCAAAAACATCTGATGAATTCGCAAGACCTACCCCCTACACCCAACACCTTTGTTCAATGGCATGTCTTGCTGCTGTTGTCCCCTCGGCAAAAAAGTTTAACTTTTTGCGGCTCCCCATTGCACATCCGACATGCTTCCCAAAAAGTTCAGGTCCAAAGATCCAACCAAATAGCCATAAGCATGTTGACCCTGTACTAAAAAAGGAGGTGTATACCCTGGGAAACTAGGTGTTCAACAAAAAGCGCCTAACACAACATCTTGAAGTAGCGGGTCGTCAAAAAACGCGGAGCTAAGCCCTTCCAACAATCATGGAAGTGGCCCGACTAATAATCCAGTTTTAAAGTGCCACTTGTTGAAAACGGGAAGCCCGTATTAATCAACCAGGGCTTTCATACTCCGGGGCCATTCTGAATCAATTCATCAGGGAGCTAGGCCTGGGAAGTCATCGTGGCTTTGGCAAGGCTCAGCTTCCAGCAGCCCTAAGTGAAGCCCATGGTCCAAGGCTTCAAGCCCCAGCCCAGTGGGGGGAAACTTATGGCAATCCGCGGTGTGTCGCTTCAAAACAAATGGCCCCCGCGAAGCCAAAAAGAGTGATCCGAAAAACGCACCGAGCCCCAAAAATCAGATTCAGAAAACCTGATACAGAAAACCTGATCCTCGAAACACTGATCCAAAAAGCCTTAATTGAACTAAAAAACAAGATGAACAGCACGGCGATATAGAGACCCATGCTTGTCCAGGTCCTCCAGATTTGAGAGGTTAGAATAAGGATACCCACTTTTTTCAGGACGTCTATCTTGGTAGGGTTGAACCCTCCCAACCAAAAAGAACAGGTGAGAAAGTTGGCAGCTGGCGGCTGGGAGGACCTAGACTATAATAGGTAACCAGGGGTGCCTCATGATGTAAACCCTGGTAGCGGTTTATACCGAAGACTTACCCGCTATAGTGGTGACTGGAACCAGTTGCCTAAGGCATGGTCAAAAGAGGGCATGGACCTAGTTGTTAAAGAAAGACGCCACGCAGAGAACGCACGCTTCGGCCTGCGAAATCCGGTCGCCAGGCCAGCAACTGCCGGAGGAGGTCATCTTGTACTTCGAACCTCGCGCGAGGGGGGGGGGGGCGAAGAAAGCACAGAACGCCCGGCATTCTGAGCAAAGGGAAGAAGAGGAATGGGGAGGGGAGGGAAGAAGGAAGGGGGAGGGAAGGTGATGGGAGGGGGGAGGAGGGGGAGGGGAGGGGGGAGGGGGTGAGGGGAGGGGAGGGGAGGGGAGGGGAGGGGAACCAAACCTGTCCTGTCCAAAAACCTTCGAGAGCAGTGGGCGGCCCTCTCATGTCCCTCACCTCCAAACCCTCGAAAACAACTTGGTGGTTCATAGACAGAGCGAGTGACCAACTGAAACATGCAACTGGTTTGCTTTGTGTCAGCTTCATTTTACCTGGTGGTTTGGATGGGTTTGCAGGTCTTCCGGTGGGAAAGCCCGTTGACCCTCACCAACAAGGAGTTCAAATCCAGAGAGAGACAGAGAGAGAGAGAGAGAGAGAGAAAGAAAAAAAAACAAGCCTCTGCTCACAAACAAGATGCAGGGCCCTGCCTAAGGCACCATCCCTCCCGGCTTTGTAGGGAGCTCCGCAACCGTCATCCGCCCCCCTCCACTTGTTTGAACTCCAAATCCCCAAACCACAGATCCAAACCACCACTTGACGTGGTTCAGAAACCACCCTCTGCAAAACCTATTCACTTTGTGTGGGTCCAATACGGAAAACCGAGAAAGTGTAAAAATTAAAGTCCAAAGATCCAACAAAATTGCCATAAAGACAACATCTGGGCGTGTCTTAAAATAGGATTTGGATTCCTGATATGGCCCATGGTCATAGTTCCCTTTATAGGAACCAACATGATGGTATTAAGGATCCTAGATGCCAGGTGGATGACCATCCCTGTTGACACCTAGTAACAGTAACAAAACTGATCTTTGCGCATCTCCTGACCTGGGCAAAGACCATGTCTCAAGCGTTGCGAGTTCCAGACGCTAACCAACGCAAGAAGGGTCTGTCCAAACAAGACGTTCCCAAAGCAAACAAGCAAGCAAACAAGCAAACAAACAAACAAACAAACAGACAAACAGACAAACAAACAAACAACAAAAACAAACGAACCAAACAAACCAAACAAACCACACAAACCAACAAACAAACAAAAACACGCAAGCACTAAGCAAGCAAACAAGCAAGGCAAACAACCAACAAAACAACCAACCACGCAACGCCACGCCACGCCACGCCACGCCACGCCGCGCCGCGCAACGCAACGCAACGCAGTGCAGTGCGCGCACACAGACACACACACACACACACACACACACACACACACACACACACACACACACACACACACACACACACACACACACACACACACACACACACACACACACACACACACACACACACACACACACACACACACACACACACACACACACACACACACACACACACACACACACACACACACACACACACACACACACACACACACACGCACGCACGCACGCACGCACGCACGCACGCACGCACGCACCCACACACCCACGCTCCCGCGCACCCTCGCACGCAGGCACGCAAGCACGCACGAGCACACGCCTCGCAATCAGAACCGTGCAATGCCACGTGTTTCACATGTTGGACAGCTGGGCAGTCGTACCATAAAGACGTTCGCCCTTGGCAACACCAACTAGTCGCAAGATAGGCTCCAAAGGGAAGCTTCACCTCCATTTGCTCAAAAAATAGTTCCAGTAGTGATCGTTTACTTTTAAAACCAAAAGGGGAAAATACAAAATATTATTGAGCAAATGGAAGTGCATGTTGAGGTTGTTTGCCGGTTCTCGAGGCGGGGTTCATGGCAGTATCCTGAAATCTGCAAACTCCGCACTAATGCCAGTAAGAGTTGGATCCCCCGAATCGGCGGAATCGGATTGGACACGTTCCACGTTCATGAGTTTACTTCTGGTTCGCACCTGCTCTCAATCTTGAGCAGTGGCTCCAGAAGTTCCTTGTAGCGCAACTTTGATTGGACAACAGCAACCAATTTGAGTCATACTCAAAACAATCTACCTAGACTCTCCATGACCCTTTCCATGACCCCGTTATTTTGGGTAATGACACCATTTTTTAAGGGTCATGGAGACTCCAGGTACCCAGACCCATGCTTCAAGGATTAAGACGGCGGATATCCGCAACCATTTCTGGCACGAATCGGTTGAGCAATCATTTGCTTTGCCCATCGAGCCTGGTGTCAGGGTTGGTTGAAATTAGATGGTCGTGGCTTCAGTTTGGTTCGAATCAAGCAGTGCCATCGACTTTGTTTTCGAAAGAACTCCTATGAGTCATGGGTCCACCATGGTGAGTGGTAGCTGGGGTGATCGTCCCTGTAAAGTCTGATGGCCATGGAAACTAAAGGGAAAACCACGCTTTCCGGAAAAGAAAGAAAGAAAAACCAACGAAAAAAACACATAACTAAACAACTAAACAAAGGCCGGGCATTTGGAGCTTACGTGACCCGGTAAAAACAATAAATCCTCCCGCCTTTTCAGAAGCTCCGCATGTTGACTTTGCAGAAGAGCAGGCAGCTCCAAGCCCTTCAAGTCGGCCATAGCAGCGAAGAATTCGACGACACTTTGAACTTTGATCTGCAGCTTTCGCTTGCGCCGCGAAAATGCTCCAGCCCCCCGGGTGGTTCAAACAGCTTATGTATTGCCTTGTGGACGTGTCGCAAGATCTCCAGCGAAACAGGAGATGGGGGGGCAGGTTAGATTTATCGCTTGGGTATTTGTTGGGGCTCTACAAAAACAGGTGTTTGTCCCCTTCTGCTCAGTTGCCCTCTAGGGATCCAAACACAAAGCTGATCACCTTTAATGACAAGAAGAAATGGGAACCTAAAAAGGGGGGAAATAAACAAAAAGATCAGACCCGGTCGATTCGCTGCTGCACTCTGAACCTTGGTGACTACGGCATGCGGAAGTGTCTCAGTTATTTTCATCGCAACAGGGTCCTCCCAGGGACCGAACTGTGAGCCAAATGCCGGGCGGAATAACACGCTCCACATGGGCGGCTCGTCGTTGCGGGGACCCGTTTGTTTGGTGGCGGCTTGAAAGGGAAAACCAAAAGGAAAACCGTTGCGGCCATTTTGCGGGGCCCAACCTCAACAAGAAACGAGCCACCCAAATCGAATCCGATCTCGGCAATTTTGTTGCGCCCGATTTCGGCACCAACGTCCCAACCCAAGCCTGCGGGCTGCTTTGCCATCCCTTGTGGTTCCACTTATGCATTCGGGGAAACAGACCTCATGACCTGCATTTCCGTGCGTGCCACTGTGCGTGCATGACAATTTCGATTCTCACGGGAATTCGGGAAGTACATGATGTGAGCATACGAGTCATAATCAAAACCCGGTATCAAAATGGCCTACCCAGAACCATGTCAAGAATTAAGAAGGCGGCCGCAGCTATTTATGGTTGGGATTGTGCCTTACTAACCTTCCTCTACCCGGGTTTTGATTGTGGCTCATACCCCCGCTACCCGGGCTTCGTGTAGTTGGTATGATGTTGACCCCTTGCTAAAAAAGGAGCTTTGTTCCCTGGAAAGCCAAGTGTTTCGACTTCTAGCTATAAAAAGGAGGCCGACAAGGAGCTTTGTGTTCCCTGGAGTAGCCGATCGGTTTTCTTTAAAACAAAAAAAACAAAAACAAAAAACATGCCATCGCAACAAAGGTCGGGTATTTGGAGCTTGCTCCAAAAACAATACCTTCGCGCAGACCCAGACCAAACTTTGCAAGCCTGCTGGTCTCGTGTCAGTTCTCAGTCTCAAATCCTTCCAGTGGATCCATTTACATTCTGCCATAGTGGCGGCTTCAAATTGGGAGACCGACAGGATTCCTGGCTTTAAAGGCGTTTCGCCACTAGAAAAGGTAACCCTTCGGTATTTCTGCCTGTAGGCTTTACATCATGGTTTCCCCAGGTTATACAACTGGGCCCAGTGGAACCATTTACCCGATATAAAAACCAAAAGGATAATAGCGAAGGGTTACCTACCATATAGATAACCGGCTGCATTTTTAACACATTCTCTTCAGCAGTAAAACACTGGTTGGAGCCAATTGAATTGGTCCAAAACGGTGATGTATGGTGATGCTTGCACCGGAAGCACGCAGTCAAAAACATAACGCTGCGCATATGGACGCGGGTTATCTTGTTGGCACATCCCCTTCAAACATGGTGCCCTCAAACAAACATGAGCAAAGTAATATGAATAGTCGAATCCGTCATGATGCAAAACCGAGAGGAGCCCATCAAAAACCGATCCTAGTAGCATTGTACGTTGCAACTTGGTTGCTCTTGACCCCTCACAACAGTTCTCCCTTTTTTTCTGGGTGCAATGGGAAATCCAAAGATTCAAGCAAAAAGTTAAGTCCAAAGATCCAACCGAGCCATACAGGGAATGTGAGGGAAGCTGCTGTGCTTGCACCAAGTTATGAAATGGGTATGTGTCAAACTAGAGTATTGTGGGTTTGCATTTGAACCAACTCCAAACCGCATACCAGCTTCAAAAGACATCCAAACACATATATTTCTAACCTGCCCTTTGCTTCACATTCCCAATGTGTCCCTACATTTCCGTAGGTTTCCCCCGTGTCTTCCTGCGTTTCCCTAGGTGTCCCCGTGTTTTCCTACGTTTCCCCTCGGTGTCCGCTGTGTTTTTCTCCCTGGTGACTCGCTCGCCCCCCGCTCCACGAAGATCATCTCGGCGCAAAGCTCCAAGTCTTTGGGATCTTGGTAATCGAAGATGTCCGTCCTGGGCTCAACGGCTGACCGGCGCTCACAACCCGATCGAGTGGGGAAGGCAAAGAATATTGTTCTAGGGGTACCTTCCAATTCCATTCTTTCCAGGCATCCGAATCTTTTCAGGAAACCATCAAAACCAGAGGAAACAGATCCGGATATTGAAAAGAGCGATGGTTGAAAAACAAATCAACCCCTAGAATTGTAAACGGTTGTTGTTCAATCCATGGGGTTATCTCTTTTGTTCAATCTTTGTGTGTTGCCATGTACCAGTCTCCTTCTGACCCGAAACAAAAATTAGTCAATGACCAACCATTATTTTGGGTAATGACCTCACTCCATGGCAAGAGGTTGTCACGTTTGTTCAATCTTTGTGCGTTGCCACTTTTGTTCACCACCGAAATAGGTAACCACGGCAAGTCCTTGATTGGAAGCACTGGCTTTGTCTACCACCAACATCATCCAGCCCCGAAACGTGACTAAAGTGTCCAGGTCCTCCAGTAGAGAGGTTTGAATAAGGGTACCCTTTTTCTGTAGTCTATTTTAGTAGGGGGACCCTCCCCCAACAAAGGGAAAAAGGGCACTACTGCAGGACCTAGGTGTGTTTCACGGAACTCACGAACTAAGCGAACCTTCCAAAGACCTGGTTCAACCGCGGAGAACCCCTGCTTCACCCCCAGAGGTCACTGGGATTTTCCTCCCAAAGTCGGGTCCAACAAGAGGAGAATTGAGCGCCCCTGACCCTGGGCGGCTTTTTCTTTTGGTGGGTGACATGGGCTTGCGGAGCAATGTTACGCGGACAGTAAACTCACCCCGGAAAAAAAGGGAACCCTTTTTGGGGCTTGGACCATTTTTAGTGGGGCCACCAAAAGAAAGGAAAAAGGGTGCCACTGAACAACTGAGTATAAAACCTAGCCGGGCCAAAGTTCGGGCGGTTCAAACCCGCCCGGGAAACAAAGCGGCACTGCTCACGCCGAGGAGACCACAAGAAGTCCGGCTAGGAATCTGTTCATACAACGAAGCTTGAACGCCCAAGACCGTATGGGGTACCTGGACCTGGGACAAAAGGGCAAAAAAGAACGACTTTTTCTTCAGGGAACCACCCAATCGGCCAAGATCCTACTTGAAACCTACATGGAGATCTCCAGCCGTTTCCAAGGGCCCGGTAGGGAGGTTAAGTCCAGAAGAGGAGGTTTTTCGGCGCTGCTCAAACTTAGATGAGGAAACCAAAGGGCTTGCTGAATCTGCGTCTCTCAAGCAGGGAGAGGGGATGATCCCCCAACTTCATTTTTCGAGTCCTCAAAGGGAAGATGGGCTACGTTGAGATCTCCACCTAGAGTCTCCACCCACAAAAAATGGGTCAATGATCAATGACCTCACTATTTTGGGTAATAACTCCATTTTGTTTGAGGGTCATCAAAAACTCCATGGTTAGTCATTTGTTCTTCTCCTCATATTGGTTGGATGAGAGAGATCACTTTGAACCTCTTCGTCTTGATATGACCAAAGATCCTCGGTTTTGCTCTGGGTCGCTCAGGTCCCCGCAGAATGGATCTCTTGGAGCGTGGGCCCAACTCATCGAAGAGGTTCTGCGATCGATCGGATCGGATCGGATTTTTGGGCCGAAGCGAAGCGGAAAACCTCCCCCGGGCGTTGGTATGGATCGAGTTTTTGTTGTTTCATGTCTTAAATATTAATCTACCTGGAGTCTCCATGACCCTTAAAAAATGGTTGATATATTCACCTGGAGTCTCCTTCTGACCCTGAAAAAAGGGTTGGTCAGTGACAAAAATAATGGGGTCATTGACAGATTTTTAAAGGGACATGGAGACTCCAGGCATCTATCAATAAGTCGGCTGATTGTATCCAGATACGCGGGGATCCCTAAGCCAATTGGTTGGTTTTACCTGTTTTACCAGTAGTTTACAGTTTGTTTTCCTTCAAACCATGCTATCCACGAACTTTTAGGAAACACGCATCATCAGATACGCCTCTGAGTTGGTATCCTCCAATGTGTAAAAGGGTTTGCCTCCCAAACACCAATATACACAGGGGTCCCCTGAAAAGGAAAATGGTGTGCCAGGCACCCTGTGCAGGTTTCTGGTAACTAAGCGAAGCCAGGCACTTTAGGGGGTACCACGACTAGAGACAAACCCAGATGGTGGGTGTCGGGGTCCCTATTTTTTCTGTTTGGCCGTTTAAACATCACCTTGCACCACCTGCATGAAATCGGAGGTTTGTGGAAACCAGGTTGGGCCAACTCCGACCAAATCCGAGCGAGTGGTTTCCTCAACAAGTCAAATTGGTGTGTCACTAAAATACTAGGTCATCCAGTAGAGAGGTTAGAATAAGGGTACCCTTTTCTCTGTAGTCTATTTTAGTAGGAACCCTCCCGCAAAAAAGGGTACAAGATAACAAGGGCACTACTGGGGGACCTAGAATAGTCTTCGCAAAAAGTGAGTTCCGTGCAAGAACTTGGGCAGTGAGTCTACTATGTTCAAATGACATTGGTTCGACCGGCCTTGTCTTCCAACTCAACCGCCAGAGTCTGCTTGACAAATGTTTGCCCAAACTGACGCCACGCCGTGGCAGTCCAACCGTTATGACGTTCAAAGCAAGCAAAATAAGACATGAGGCCGCACTGGCAACGGTGTATTCGTCAGTGGTGCTGTTGCCGAACAACTCCCTTGGGAACCACTCAGACGCGAAATGGATTTTATTCATCCACAGTATCAGCCAAGGAATTTCCCCCAAGCCATAGCAAAAGCCAGAGGATGAAGCTTGGTCGCCTGAATTTCTCACGAATATCCAGGTTTCTATGGGTCCCCTTAATGTTGACCCCATATTCATCAACCCCAGTTTATCAAATATGGGAGTGTTCCCCTCCAAAAGTGATGATTCCTCACGAAACCCAGGGACACCCCCTTTTAATAAACTGGGGTTGATTATCTGAGGTCAACATTGATCAGAATATGACTCTCTTCCAGTTGCTTAAACCCCCTGGAAAAAAAGAAGCCCGTAGTGATAGCTTCCCTTTAAAACCAGCAAGGCAGAAACAAATATATTCTCAAGCAAATGGTTGCTCTAGTAGCAAAACCATTTTGCTAAAAAGCATCCCCGTTCATCCGATTCAGCCTTCACCTCGTTGGAGGTCAGCTTCTTCAGGAACCTGCGGTGGCGGTCGTACGAACGAGGGACGATTAGCAAACACCTCCAACACAAAGGCAGGTATATGATAGGTGTGTACACACAATGCATTGCACATACATGTGTGTGCAATCTAGTATGTCGGTGTACATATATATATATATATGTACGCATGTATGTATGTATGTATGTTTGTTTGTATGTATGTATCTATGTATGTATGTATCTATGTATGTATGTATGTATTTATGTATGTAATGCAAAGCAGTGCAATGCTATGGTATGTTATGTTATGTTTTGGTATGTTATGTCATGTTATGTTATGTGTGTATGTCTGTATGTAAGTAATGCAATGTATGTAATGTAAATGAAAATATAAACACACACACACGTAAACACTCAACACTCATGTAAACATAATGTAACCATGTAAACACACATGTACATGTACATGTAAAAGGAACATGTAAAGGTGAAGCGATGTAATGTAAGGCAATGTGCGTATGCCTGTGTGTATGTATGCGTGCCTGTGTTTGTCTGCATGCATGCATTCATGCATGATGCAGGCATGCATGGATAGATGGATGGATGGATGGATGGATGGATGGATGACTGGCTGGCTGGCTGGATTCATGGATAGGTGCATGCACATGTGCGCGTATGAATCGTGAACGTATGATTGTATGTGATGCATGTATGTATTGTGCGGAATGTATGGTTGCAATACATGTAAGTAGGTAATGTAATTAATGTATGCAAAATGTGTGATGTAATAACATATAGTTCAATGCGGTTAAAATCTACTGTAATGAATTTAAATGTGACGACATGTAATGTCGTGCAGTCTACTGTGCAGTAGTTTAGTGTACACTGGTGTACTGTGACGTAATGCAATGTAATGTAATGTACTGTCAGGCAACCAATGTCATGTAATGTGACGTGCTGTAATGTATTGTAATACACGGTAGCGTGCTGTACTGCAATGGAATGTAATGCAATGTGCTACAATGTAACAAAATGCAATGCAATGTATTGTAAATGTAACACATTGTAATGCAAGTAATGCATGTAATACATGCAATGCATGCATGCATCATGTGTATTACTATGTGTCACTGTAGATATTCACCTAGATGTCAGGATCCTACTCATGAACATGAACACCCCGGGAAGATCTGCAAGCGAGCCACCCCATTGAGCAAGGCTATGCTTAAGTACGGCTTTGGCGATACTGAATATATGTGTATATTCGCCCGTGTTTTAGGAATCCCTTGTTGGGGGCAATTCGAGGTGAGTTTCCTTGGGGGAAATGCAGGCGACGCGGCGACCCCGTACTTTGACCGCTTCTTGGGGCTCTTGAATGCGGGATAGCTCGAGCCTTGAGACCCTACTTTGAGGCCTTGAGAGGGGTGGGGCGTCCTCCTGAAACCAGAAATGAGCCTTTTGGGACTTTCATCTGAACAAAGAAAAAAACTGCTGAAATGGAAATCGAGGGGTCACCCCGCTCCTCCATGACTGGTCATTGTCCCGCTGTGCCCACTCGTTTTTGCTTTTGCTGTCGGGGTGTTGCGCATGTGCCGAGCTCATTCTGGAAGCTCGGGTGACCAATGTCAGCAAACGGCTGGGCAATGTCGCTCCTGGTGGAGGGGTGTGGGGTGCTTTCTGCAGAATTGATTGCAGTCCCTAATCGATCATGAAGCTTGGGGTAGGGGGGGTTTGGGCATCCGCCTCAGGGGTTTATTATTTAAGGTCCAAACGAAACTTGGACCACTAATGTTGACCCAGGATTAATAAACCCGTCCCATTAGGGGGGTGTTCCCTCCAAAAGTGATGAATCCAACCACTAAAAGGGGACCCCCCCCAATCAAAATCAACCGGGGGTTCTGCTTAATCCGTGGTTAACATTACTTGGAGAAACTTACTTAGTTGATACGGCTGAGACACGCCCGCGCCTCCTCATCAGCGACCACTTGCACTTTTTGCCTCAGCGCACTGCACTCCGTGACCAAAGGGGCAACGTCGGAAGAAAGGGGGCAAAGTTGACCCCGGACTACTGCGCCCCTGTTTATTCATATGGGGGTGTTCCCCTCCAAGAGTGATAAATCCAACCACCAAAACCAGGGACACCCCCATGTTCACAAACAGGGGTTTATTAATCCTGGGTCAACAATACAACAAATCGCACTTTCATATTCACGTGGGAATAATCCGGAAGACTGTACTGATAAAGCGCGGTTGCCACACTTAGCCAGGCAATTAATTATCTGTTTTGGGGGGTTCCTCGGACTAGTAGAGTACACCGGATTCATCAGAAGTCAACGTGATCATCTTTGTCACGGCTTAGTTTGGCTTTGACGTCCCACAACTTTCTAACTATATGGGCTTTCATAGTAAAAGCAAACATAGCCGAACAGGAGCGGAATTCACTACATAAGGCCAAATCCGCAGTAGTCTATGGCTTATGCAGTTCCTGCATGAACATCATTCAAGCACCAGCCCATAAGCGACAGGCAGGGAGACCGGAAAGGTAGAGTCGAACTTGTGGAAATACCACCAATACCTCGCATTAAGCATGATTCATCAGCTTCGGGCGACAGCGCGCAGCAGGGGGCCACCAACGAACCATTCACTGCAACAAAAAAAATAGTATGGCCCTCAGTTGTTCAGGGACCCTGGAAAAAAAGGGAACCCTTCTTGAAGAAGACCATTTTTAGTGGGGCAGCCACCAAAACAAAGGGAAAAAGGGGCCCCAAATCTCAACCAGGTTGTATTTGGTATGATGGCCCCCTGTTTTTCAGATACCGTAAAATGGCCCGGACCACATCTGTGGATTGATCACCAAACATGGGTACAAACACACACATAAATTGAATAAATAAAAAATAAAAAATAAATAAATAAATAAATAAACAATAAATAAGTAAATAATAAATACATAACAAATAAATCAATGAATAAATACATAGATACATGTATGTATATATATATAACTATATACATATGATAGTATGTATATATATATATATATATTCATACATTCGCGCCGCAACTTGGACTTGCGCCCAGCCAGACCTTGAGCCACTTGCCGCGCGCCATTCTGAGCATCCGAACTCAGGTCGATGTTGGGGTCGAAGCTCTGCGTGAGTGGCAAGCCGACGGACGGAGCGGTGAGGTGGACATATAGAATATACGTGTTACAAGCGCCACAGGCACGTTAAAACGCACATGGTTCAAAAACTAGGTCCTCCAGTAGAGAGGTTTGAATAAGGCGATGTTGATGGTAAACAAAAAGTTGGGGCAAACAGTTGGCCAATCCACTCAAGAAGAAGGTATACCCCTTACACCCGAGACCTTCATTTTTTGAGGTAGCATGTCGACCCTCTACTAAAAAATGGATTTTCCATGGAAACCCAGGCTTTTCAAAAAATACCATACAAAAGTTGGTATTTGGAGTTTGGAGTAGGGGGTAGTGTTACAAGTGCCACAGGCACGTTAAGATGCACATGGTTCATAAAGCTTTGCACAGGTTTTGCTACAATCATTATAATCCCAATTCAGCCACGTAGTAGAACCACCTACTCCACACATTCGCAAACGAGATCAAGGGTCAGTGGGTGCTACTCATTGGACCAAAATCACGACCCAAAGTTCCCAGACTTGTGACGATTACTTTGACGGAGGCTCCCGAGTAGAGAGAATGGTCACCTGAACACCAAATTTTCCATGTGGTTCGCTTCACCGAAACAACCCTTTAAACAAGGTTGCCCGCTGGTAAATCCAGTGGGGTTGATTGGAATGGTAGAATCTGGTCGCATTGCAACAGATCTGTGGGTGCCATTGCATGTCTAGATTTGGGTGTGAATATCAAATGGCCGTGGCTCAAACAAATGTAATCCGAACCACAGACTACAACCTACGAAACCCTAGCTCTTTTTCCAGCGATTCCAGCTTCCCCTATGGTAGGCAATCCTTCGGGTTTCTTGCCTGTAGGTTTTACCATGAATGCAGTGGCTGCTTCCGAACGAGTGGATTCTCCGACAAAAGTCACTTGTCTACCACTAAAATGGTCTAGCCTCCCCCAGAAAGTTTGCTCAAGTCCCTTTAACGTAACCCAGCAAGTGACGTAACCGGATGCGCCACATGAAAAACGGCCCGGTGCAAACTTGGGTCTTCGATTCGCCAAGTTAGAAGTTGTTGGTGACCTAGGCTAGAACCAAATTTTAGGTCACCCATGAACGTGGGGTTAAACCTTGCTCGTGGGTTACAACCGAAGTAACCAACCAGTTATTAACTTAGCCAAGTATCCAAGTAAGACATGTGAAAGTTCTGTTCAGGGTTCAAGTACCTTTCCTGGTTGCCTCGAAAACCGCCCAAAGCATCGCTTTGACACAGAAAGGGGCCAGAGAAAAGGGGTCCAGAAAGGTCCGCGTGGCTAAAAGGCACACCGGAAAAAAAAGAAAAGGAACAGGCCAGCAAACCATCCGAAAGCCAAGGGCCTCTGCCTCCAAGAGCCCTCCCTATTTTTCCCCCCGGGTCCCCGTTTCCCGCCCATTCCGCGCGCGCGACCGCGATCCGCGGACCGAGAGTCGAGCGCCTTCTCTGAGTGCTCCTCCCCGGCGGCGTCCTGTGTCGCCGAAGCCTCCAGCACCTGCCGACTCGGGTCCGCTCGGGGGAGCTCGCGCCCGCTCGGGGCGCGGGGGTCGCTCGGGGGGGATGGAAGCGGGTGGGTTAGGGAGGCGCTTCGCAGCTGAAAGCTCCACGGCGTTTTTGGTTTTTTCACCCCGCAAAAGGTGGGTGGTTGCCAGACAAAACCCAAAACCAACCTGGTGAAACCTGGAGTAACAAAAACACACCGGGCCAGCTGGCTTCCCGTTTTTGTGGGGTGGCTCGTTCTGTTGTTGAGGATACTTTGTTTGGGGGTGCAAAGGGAACCATTTTGAGACATGTCTTAAGACAGGAATCAAACACCCAAAATGGGCTCTGGTTTTCGTGTTGGTTTCCCTTTTCAGGTTTCTTTTCAAGGGAAACGAGAATCAGCATTGGCGGATTGATGGTTTGTTGGGGCCCCAAATCCCAGCGATCCAATTCATCATCTAAGCTTGCTGGCGCTCAGAAGGGAATGAGACATGGAATCTAGGGATACATTCCAACCATTCTGAACCTAGGGATCCGACGCACCAGCACGTAAGGTTGCCCGATCCCAAACGTTGCCTGATTCAAAGTCCTCGGAAGCCACAAGGAGCTTCCAGGGCCATTGGTTCTTGTATTGCCTTGCGAATACGTCCCCCCAAAAA
Source organism: Effrenium voratum (assembly GCA_963377175.1). Lineage (NCBI taxonomy): Eukaryota > Dinophyceae > Suessiales > Symbiodiniaceae > Effrenium > Effrenium voratum. The sequence goes on along the minus strand of CAUJNA010003549.1, from coordinate 2,282,329 downwards.
GACGACAACTTATTTTCGGTGTGGTAAGTTATCAGATTCGCTCTAAAACCAATAGGGGAAATACCACATATCGCATATCCTTAAGCAAATGGAAGGATTCTGAGGGCCCCGTTGTACCCCCCCTGGATGACGGCAAGGGAGGTGGTTTCCAACTTTGAGGCAACCACCCAACCTATCACTTGAAAAGGGAACCCGTGGCTGTCCTTTGACAGCGGGAGGGAACCCAAGACTTTGCTCGCGAGGACGAGCGCTTATCGCCTTTTTGACTCAAGTTGGTGTCGTCTTTTGGGGGGGAATCAAGGGCTTGGGGGTCCCGATTTGTACTTTGCAAGAACGCCACAGAAAGGGCAAACCGGTGCTACGAACGGGCTTCTACGGGTCCCAGCGGATCCATTCACCTGGTTTTGTAACCAAGGGCTTGCCACACATAGCTCTAAGATGCTGCAAGATGTTGCAAGTCCACTACTCACTTCCTGAGCGGGTTGACCCAAAAATACAAACTGATTGTTCACCACAGACTAACACGGTCTTCCCAAAAACTATAAAGTCCAGGAATTCAGGGAGTGAGGTAAATAGCTGGGTTTTAAAGCAGCCACCTCTGTTTGGGTTGTGGGTGAGAATCACTAGTCGGGGGTAAACCCATTCTCGAAAACAAACACGCCAGCCTACAGCGAAATACACAATTATGGCTGAAATGGAACCCTCGTACAGTCACATTGACCATAGACAAACCACATTAAGTCATTCGACTACCCCAGGCCCCACCAACAAGCAAGATGCTTGAGATTGGTCCATGCTGTGGACGGACGAAATCCTGCACCACCTAAGCTTCCCTGGTTTCTGATGATTCCCCTGCAAATAGCAGTTTCCCATGGTTTCAAAGTGGTGCAAACTGGATTTTGTCCATCCACATTATTTCGTGAACCTTAAAATGTAGAATCAACAGGCAACCAATGCCTATTCAGCCCTGCACCCTATTTCGACAGACTCTCTCTCTCTCTCTCTATAAATAAATAAATAAATATATATATATATACACATTTTGAAGCCGAAAGGTAGGCCCTGCGGGGGGGGGGATATATATCTATTTGTGTATATATATATATATATATACACATAGATGTTTGTTTAACTACATGCTGGGGATCCAAGTACAAACTATTTTGGTGTTGGGGGGGGAAGCACCAACAATCTAGATAGAGCTTACGAGGATCCTCTGGGCAACACAGGGCAAACCGCTTGCTGGGAGCCGTATAGTCTCCATGATCATGCCCAAATTGGGTCGTACACCCATCAGAGTTGATGGCTCCCGAAGAAGAAGAAGCCAAACCACGTTTGCCTCCTCTAACCCCAGAAATCAATTGAGAAGCTCAAGGCTTTCCCCGGTTAGCCTTGCCTTTCACCAATTGAAGCTGATGGGAACCTCGGATTGATGAGCCCGAAATATGTTCCTGGGGGGTGCACCCGATCCGGATTCCCCAGTAAACTTGCTTCTACTCAGCAGGGAATGAGGGAATGCCCCCCGATAGACCATCCACTATGGCTTCCTTTAAGGGAATCCCCTTGCCGGTTCATTCCCAACACGCTGGGTCATTCCCAGCTGAGCACCAGCAAGAAAAAGAGGAGACCTTGCAGCTCATTTCCACCTACCCCAAAATGGGATCCCAAAACGGTTTTGACCCACAGCCATATATATGGGTTTGTATTTGGTTGCCGTTGCCAACCCAAGAAGTTTGTGGAGGGGGTATGTTTCGGGGGTATGTTTCGAGGTATGATTCGGGGGAATGTTTCGCCGCCGTCGAACTTCCTGCCCTGACTAAACTGGACACCGGCAAAAAACAAACAAACCCATATATATATATATATCCACTTGAAGAGTGATGAAACCTAGGTTTGGGGGGGGGGGGGATAGCATATATATATATATATATTTCTTATATATACCTGAGTGGGCTGGCCCCATGAACCGCCCACTCGGTGACTCGGTTCCTTCGGTGACTCGCACAGCCGCCTTCACCGCCAGCTCCTTGCACAGCACCAGGGGGATGATCTGCGCCACCGACGCCATGTCCTCCTGGCGACGAGCGGAACCCCCAGACGCCCAAAATTGACGAATTCTCATGGGAATACGGGATACACCAAAAACAAAAATCATGCCAACAAAAAAACAACCAAAAAAAAACGAAGAAGAAGACACAACACCAAAAACAAGAACAACAACAAAACCCTTGATGAGATACACAAACAACAAAAGAACGACCCAGAGGCTCCTGATGTATTTAAGGCCCTCAAACAGCCGGGTTTGACACCCCCAAACATCGGGGTGTCTAATGGAGGGGTCGGGTCTTCCATTGAAAGCCGAAGCCAGGAGCCTCTGGAGGTTGAACATGGGTGGATACGGGACACACCAAAAAAAAACACGCGCCAATCAAAAAAGCAACACTGATGGGATACACAAAAAAGAAAAAAACAGAGAAAATAAACATCTATGGGATACACCAAAAAAAACGTGGCCCGCGTTTCGGTCCGGAAAGTCCCGACCTTGGGGCCTTTGGGCGCTGGGACACGCTTGACTGTACAGAGTGACAAGACCCTCCTGTCACATGGAATCTGACATAGGGATCCTGGGCCCTTTTACACACATTTTTGCTGGGAGGGTTCCATAGGGTTCCCTTACTAAAACCGACTACGGCAACAAGAGTGCCTTTATTCTACCCTCTCTACTGGAGGGCCTAGTTAGAACAAGCAGTACCTGGAGTCTCCTTCTGACTCCTAAAAAAATAAAAATAGGCCAATGACCAACCATTCTTTTGGGTAGTGACCAACCATTTTTGAAGGGTCATGGAGACTCCAGGTAGGGGTGTTCCTGTAAAAAGAAAAACACACGAAAGTCTGATGGTCGTCTTTTTGGGAGTCCAGTGTTTTGTTCTGCACCACTTGGAAACCATGGGAAAACAAGGTTAGTTGGAATCTACAGAATCATCATTCCAGGGTTTCTTAGGTGGTGCAGGATTTCGTCCATCCACAGTATGAGAGAGTATTTCCCGAAAGCTGGAGAATACTCGGACTTGGGTGTTGGAACCCAGAAACTGAAAGGACCAAAAGCTACCCCTGGTGAATTAGCGGGATTCATCAGGGACACCGGCGCTGGTGCTGGTTGTGTAGACCATACCCAAATATTGGAACCCAGAAAAAAGGCCCTTCTGCCGGCACCAGGGCCCCCACTACCTGGAGTCTCCTTCTGATCCTTAAAGAATGGTTGGTCATTACCCAAAGTAATGGTTGGTCATTGACCCATTTTCATTTCGGGTCAGAAGGAGACTCCAGGTACTGCTTGTCTAGGTCCTCCAGTAGAGAGGGTGCAATAAGGGTACCCTTTTTTCCGTAGTCTATTTTAGTAACGGGGAACCCTCCCAACCAAAACAATGTGTAAAAGGGCACCTAGCTGGGGGGCCTAGGTGAAGAAGGGGAATTCATCAGGTACCTTTCAAACACCAGTGCCGCTGGTTGCATACCCATATGATATGAAGCCAGGTAGAAAGCATCCCAACTGCTGCTTGTACAGTAGAGGATTTCTGGACATCTCACTGGCTGAGTGGATGGCCCAAAAAAGGTTCAAACTTTACAATTACAACTAAAATGGTCTTCCCAAAAAGTTTAAAGTTCATGAACTCAGGAAGTGAGACATGGGACAAGCGGGGGCAAGTTGGGGCAAGGCTGCCCGAGCCTCCGGCAGCTGGGAGATCAGCCTGTGACTGAGTCCGTCCCGATATGGGCGGCTCGTCTTTTGCCGGGTTGGACCCAAAAAACCGGGCGGCGTTCCTCGTGTGTTTCCTTTAAAAGCAAAAAAACAGGGCACCCCCGACACAAAACAAAACAAAATCACAAGCGCTTGCAGGGTCCTTTCCCACGTTGCCGACACGCGTTCCTTGTGGTTTGTAACTTGAAAGTCTAAGAAAAACAGGGCACCCCCGACCCTTCGAGAGAAAGGCAGACACATATTTCCCACTTGAAGCATCACACCAGAGGGAAGCTGACTTGAAAGGTGATGTTTGAATCCACCAAAAAAAGGGGGAAATCAAAAGTGTGAGCGTGTTTTTCTTTCTTTTGCCACGTCAACTTGGCCCTCTCCTGCACTTTGACATGACACACACGAAGAGGTTCCCCTCTCTAGAAACTTTGTGTAGCACATCCACAATAGAACCCTTGTTCGTGCAAAGAAGTGCACCATATGAAGCTAGACCCAAAAGAACATGGAACAATTTGAGTCACAATCAAACCCGGTATTAAATCGTCTACCCACAACCATGTAAATAATTAAGAAGGCGGCCGAAACTATTTCTGGCTGGCGGGTTTTCATTGTGGCTCATTTGGGCCCGAACCTCTTGTTTTGTTTGTGTGTTGACCAGTTTCCGTGACCCTTGAACAATGGGATCACGACCCTCTTATACTCCATGTTTTACAGGTCACGAAGACTCCAGCCAGGCACTAGTAACTTCGCCTGCTGCTCATGTTTTGCGCGTACACCCCTTGCTTGAAAGCATGTGCGCCCTTTCTGTTTGATGTGCCTGTTCCTGAATACGGCTATCACCTTTGAAGCCATAATGGATTATCGCAAGGAACAATCAGAACGTCCAGTGTATCATTCCATGAGACCTTCCAAGAACAAGTCCTAGTGATTCCATTTACCAGTGTAGCAGGCAACCAACGAACCTTTGAAACTGAGAGGACAATGGCCCGTTGGACATACACTTCCATTTGCTTAAGCACCCTGGGGAAAAACAACTTATTTCCAGTAGTGATAGATTCCCTTTAAAACCAACTCGGGGAAATATCACATATTCATTTCAGCAACTAGCCCAAGCCTAAGAAGAATAACAGATATCTCAAGCTAAAAAAAGACGCTGAGAACCAAAGTTTGCCTTGGGCCAGGATCGAAGTTGGATAGCACTGACGCTGCGAGCATGGATTCAAAAGAACATGAGATCACGATTCACGCGAAACTCTGTACAAAAAAAGTCTCAATCGAAGTTGCGAGGACTGTAGAAATAGTACTTGCAGGTCCCACTCCGGAACCGAGTGCACCTAAACCATCTCCTGCCAGTTACCCGCTGGTAAATCTCCCACCGGGCACTGGTCTGCCCGCACGATGGGCAGACATGGTAGGCCCCTGGAAAAGTCGTAGATTGCAATTGGCTGGCCCATGATGTTCGAACAGACTCAGCCGGTGTCCAGGAAGGGGAGAAGGAGTGGATGCCGACAAAGTGGCAGGAGGTGCGCTTGGTGCCTCCCCTGTTCTGGCCCTTTTCGCACTAGCCTCCTGGGCCCTGCCAATGTTGGGCAGGGGATGAGCCGCACACGCAGGGAATCTTCGGTCAAATCGTCGTGAATGGGCTGGGACGAAGAATAAATCAATCATCACACACCTGAAGCCAAAGCTTTGCAAAAGCAGAAGTCAAGGACCTCACATGTTGGATGGGTTCTAACAAATGTGTTTGTCTCAAGATTGGGGGCCCAAGAAATGCTTGGCTTCCTTGTCTTTCCCTTTAAAGCACGCCAAAGGGGACCCATGAAAAAAGGAACACCCAAATGGGTTTAGGGCTTAAATAGGGTCGTGCAAAGCAACACTTACCTAAGCAAGTTGAAGGTCAAAGGTTGGGTGAGCCTAAAATGTGTTAACAAGTGGGACCCTGCCAAAGTTTTGGATGCTACACGCATTGCATGATTGCCCTTTGGTGAACGTTCGGGCTCCCCTGAAACGGAAGTTCTTCCTTGGATAGGTCTTGAGGCAATGGGCGGCTTGGCTTCAGCAGGGCCGCCTTGATTTTCATTGGGGGGGTGTCCCATCTTAGACAACAAACCTGCAGTTCCTGGATCCATGCGGGAGCCAGGTTGAGCTTCAAGCTTCAGCTCGGGGCATCTTGCAAGGACTGCTCAACAACGAAGATGTTTAGGAGTCACTTTATTCCTAGCTCAGTCGCCCCTTAGGGACGCAAAACAAAAGTTGACAAGCAATGGACCAAAAAGGGGAAACTAAAAGGTCAAAAGGTTTGGCCAAGTCAGCTTGGCCTCCAAAAGCATTCTAGCTCCTGGCATGGCACTTTCTGGAAAGCGATGCCAAAAAACGTTCGTTGCGTTGCGGGTGTTCTAGCCATGACCAGAGCGGCGCCCTTACCCATTGACTCGGATGGGCCTTACTTCGGTCTCGGACTTGGCGAAATGGATATCTTTGCCCTGGTCTTTTTTGGGGACCTACAACCATGGCTTGGGTTATAATCAAAAAACAAGCCTTCCTTGGTTGGCTTTGGACTTCGCTACATGGATACTTGCATAACCAAAAAACAAGCCTTCCTTAGGTGGCGAACAGGACTTAGCTACATGGATTGTTTTCTCTGGGACTTGCAACCATGGCTTTGGTGGGCAACAACCAGGGCAAAGCGAACCATGCGATTCCTCCTAAACCATCCAAGTACTGAACAGCAACTCCCGACCCGCGAAAAAGAACCACTAAGCGGCCAACAACTAGGGCTGTTGGGGCGATGCCCCGGACCGTTTTACGAATCTCCGCAAGTCCCCTGGTCTGTTTCCTCCCTTTCCACTCTAATGGTCTTCCTAAAAAAGCGATAAAGTCCAGAAGCTCGGCAAGTGAGCAACAGCTCTATTCTAGGGGCTGATTCTCCCATTCCATTCAACCATCGTTCTCTTCAAAAACCAGCCATTTCCCAAGGGTTTCTGGAAGTTTTTCTAGAAAGAAGGATTCCTGGAAAGAATGGAAATGGAAGGTAGCCCTAGATCTACTCATCTCTTCAAGCCTTGCTGTATTGAATCTCTGATGCCGAGCTTTAGCTTCCAAACCCTGCAGCCAAGAGTCAAAATTGGGCCCCAACACCCAAGAGGAGTTCGACTTTGCTTCCGGTTTCCCCTTCAAACCAATCCCAAAAAGTGTACCCCTCAAAACGACCGCCCCAGTTTGCAACCGTTTGCGATCTGTTGGTAAGTGGGCAAATGGTCATCCACTTCCTGTTTGACTGTGATCTGCCCCTTACACTGGGGCACGAGTGAGATGTTACATTTCGTACCTCATTGCCCTCCAACCCAAGATCGAGATTCAGCCTCCATGTTTAGCGAACCCAATCCTTCCAGGCAAGCCACTGCAGGGAAGGCTTTATTTCCAGGTTTTACATGATCACTTGCCACTGTAAGGTTTTTGTTTTTACCATATACAACATGATCATTTCCCATACCTGCTATGGCAACTGGATCGCTGGGTATTTCTAGAAATGCAATATCATTGTGTGAAAGGACCACCTTGGAGCAAACCTCTATAGATGTACAACACACGTAAACCCAAACCCATGCTGTTCTAAGGTAGTGGCACGTAAAGCAACAAGAGACTCCAGTTTCATGACTGGGCTGTCCTCAGATCCCCTGCTAAAAGTGAATATTGTTTAGTTGGTGCAATAGAAACCAAAGCACTAAACCAACCAATAACAACTAAGCACTTGAGTTGAACCGGATGGCTGGGAACCACCAAGTTTCACCCAGTGCTTCCAGGTAACCCCCCCGCATCCTTACCTTTAGGTTACCATGCATGGTTTCGCCTGGTTACCTACTGCGGCGGCTTGACTGGCAGATTCCAGTTCTATGTGATGTTGACCTCAAATTAATCAACCCCAGCTTATTATTCGATGGTCCCCTTAAAAACATGGTCTGATTCCCCACATTTCACCCAGGGAAAAGCACCCCCCTATTACTAAAACTGGGGTCGATTCATATGGGAACCTTTTTTTTCTCACCTTGGAATATGTTTCCTCATCTATTGCACCTTGAACACTGCGGATGCACGAAACCCTGCACCACGTAAGAAACCTGGAATGATTCGATTCCCATGCAAATACCAATAAAGAATAATTTCCCATGGTTTCATTTCGTGGTGATAAGGGAATTCGTCCATTATCTTCTATTTGGTTAAGAACAAACCAAAATAATTTCCCATTAAAACCAACAGGGGAAGACATATTATTCAGCAAATGGAAGTACACCATGGCAACTGGGGGGTCAACCATAGGTGGCCTTTTGGAAAAATAGATGGCCCTGGTAGATGTAAAATAAACCCCATGTAAACCAGGGCCATCTGTTTAAGCAAACCGACAACGGCTCCGCTCGATCGATCCGAGCGCCCATCGATCTGGGGCCCCGGACTTCTGCGCCGCGCCGAGCCGCATCTTGGGAGAGCCCAAGGAGGGATGCTCCAGCAGCAAGAGCTCCTGGCGGGCTCCGATGGGCAAAACCCCAAAGGACCGGGGATGATTTTCCCCCCCCCCCCCCCCAAAAAAAAATAAAATAAAAATCACGCACGCACACAAACACACATGCGTCAGGTCTAGGTCCTCCAGTAGAGAGGGTAGAATAAGGGTACCAACTTGTTTCTGTAGTCTTTTTTAGGGGAACCCTCCCCAAAAAAAGGGTAAAATGGCACTACTGGGGGAGCTAGATGTGGATTTTGCTCTTTTCCAAGCCCAAGTTTGCCACATACCCCAAAGGGTTTATGGAGAATGGACCAGAACTGGGCCAGGGCGGATGATTCCAACCTTTCATGGAATGGGGTATGCCAGAAGGTACCTTATAGTTTCGGGCCAAAATGAGTCACAATCAAAACCCGGTACAAAAATGGTCGACCCAGAACCATACTTCAAGAACTAAGAAGGCGGAATTCCGCAGCTGTTTATGGCAAGGGGATCGTCCCTAAGCTTCATCAATCCCCAGGTTTTGAGCAAGTAACTCAAAATGGGCTAGGCGCCACTCAGTGTGCCTTACAGGGCCACTCAGTGATTTCAACTTCGTTCAAAAGGAAAGCCAGACTCCTGCCTTGTCCCACAGGAAGGCAAAAGGGGGTGGACAACCAAAAGCAATTTTGAGAACGCCTCAACATGTTCACTTTGAGGGACCCAGTTTTGGCAAACCAAACTTGAAGGTCAACAATAAAACAAAATCCCCTGGATGATGGAAGCACACAACATGATAGGAGTTAGGCCCAGATATAGAATGTATATTTTCATTGTTTGCTTCACTTTGAGTCACTGGCATGTAACATGTACATCTCTACTCTTGGTATGGGCTTGCCCAAAAAAACCGACTGTTTTTGCAGACTCCCCAAATAAAACATGAACAGAACCAGAAAACTGAAAACAAATCACGCTCCAAGAACCGCGAGTCTCCTGAGTCTACCGACACCGCTTCGGCTGGGGCCCTCTCCGGAAGCTTTCAGAGGCCGAATGGAAGGCAGCGAAAGCGGGACTTCTGACGAGTACCGGAGAGTTCCATCTGAAGTCCACCGGTTAAGATGAGACATGTCCGGCAACCAAGTCCCTGTACGAGGTCCTCCAGGTTTGAGAGGTTAGAAGAAGTTGGCGCCCACTTGTTTTTTTCTTTGTCTATTTGTGTTTTTGGGGGCCCTCCCAACCAAGAAAGGGGTGATAGGTCTGGCACGACTGGGGGACCATGGCCCGGTTTTTGTTTTATTGGCCCCATGAGCTTTTTATAGCCCGCAGGCAGTAGCACAGGGCTCCCTCGGCCCAAGCGATCGCGCCAGCAACTGCTCAAGCTGCAAGCTTAGAACCTGAAGAGCCGCATGCAAAAGCCGTGAGGTGCTACTCCTTAAGTCAACGTGGAAGTCAAACAAGTGTGTATGTATATATATATATATATTTACCGCTGAATTGGTCTTTATCAAAACATATCAAGTCCAGGAACTCAGGAAGTGAGAAAGGAGGTTCGTCTGCGCAAGAGGGCTCCATGCTGATCTGCAGATTTCCCACTAAACCCAAGGAGACCCGAAAAAACAAGTGGGGCTATTGATCCGGGGTCATCACAAAGTGCATCAACCACAAAAGACAAGCCAGCCATATGGCTGTGGCTCAAAAAGCCGGTACCAAAATGGAACCCTGGTAAGTGGAAACATGGACCAAAACCTGCGTAACCCCTCTTGTTCAATTTTGAGCCACACCCACATAGACCCCCAGCGTCCACCACCAACCTCCCCCCCTCCCCCCCCCACATCCCACGCCTTAAGTAGGTTCGGGCGCGCATCCTCCACCACGGCCTGCGCTCTCGCAACGGCTAGGCCAGGCTATGCGCACCCGGCCCCTCCATCAGCCCTGGAAGGCGGCTTATCAATCTCCTCTTGTAGGGACCCCCTTGAAGAGGTGCCATGTTGGTGGAAGGGTAAGCCTTTTCTTAGGCTATCTATCCCATTTCCATTCCAGGGATCCTTCTTTCTAATCTCCGGAAACCCGGGGAAAACGGATCCGGGTTTTGGAAAGAGTGATGGTTGAAAAGAATGGGGAATCAACCAATAGCAAGGTCCCAACCAGGGGTCACTGAGGTTCCCCAAATCAACCGTTGATCAATTTTCTGGTGGTGTTGGAGGCTCCAACAAGAGACATGGAAGAACCTTTGCACCCCAAATTAGGCGCAAAAACAATTACCACAGCTCGAATACACCACGGATACATAACTGGTAGCCAGAGTTCCCCGTCGGATATCAGGGGCAATCTGCGTAGCGGCACGTCTCTTGGCCCCTGGACCTGTGGTTTCCCGCAACCGCAACCCTCGAAGAGGTAGCCACTCACTTCCTCGGTACCGCTAAAATGATCTAGCCCCCAAAGTCCGATTCACGGAACTCGGAAAGGTGAGGGAGTGAGGGTACCAGTGGATTTCCATGGCCCAGAAGCTCCCGATTGATTTAGGGCCTGTAAATGGAGACCCCCAACCACCTCCCGGGTGTCTAATGGAGGGGTCGGGTCTTCCATTGAAAGGTCCAGGAGCCTCTGGGGGGAAAAAGGGGCATCCTTTTCTTGTTACTTACCCCTTAAAACTCCAAGCAACCTGGGGAAGTTCTCATCTTTTACAGACTTTTTTTGCCCATGTCACCCCAAAAAGTTGAGAAAAGCTTTGTGTTTTTAAGAGGCAAGCCTAGAAAGACCATCCAAGTGGTGGGTTTTTCTGTATATAAGGGGGCCGATTCCCTGGCAAAAAGGGGCATCCGTTTTTTGGTTTGGACACCGAGCCAAGTACTTGGAACTTCCCGGCCCCTCGAGTTCACATCGAATCGAGCCCTGCTGCTTCTCTGGCCTTCAGCAGCTCCGCGGTCTTGGTCACCTGTCTCGAGCGAAACCCAGCGCTGGGAGGTTCGAGCGCGGCCAGGTGAGCAAAAGCTCTTAGCAAGGGGTTGATTCCTTGATTCCCCATTCTTTTCAAGCCTCGTTCTTTTCAAAAACCGATCGCTGTTTCAATGTTTCCCCTGGGTTTTTGATGGCTTTCTGGAAAGAAGGATCCCTGGAAAGAATGGGGAAGGTAGCCCTAGATGTTTAGCAAGCAACCCCCTAATAACAAGACTGACCCTACTTAGGGGGACTTATAAGTGGGTTATAACCCAGGTTAGCGACAACTTGCTAACTTGGCGAATCGAACCCAAGCACTAAGATGGTCTTCTCAAGAACTCAAGCAGCGAGAGGCTGAAACGACCCTTGAACGAGGAGTCTCGCTCTCTCTCTCTCTCTCTCTCTCTCTCTCTGTATTTTCAGGATTCGGACTCCCCCGAACGTGGCTTCGGTTGTCCTGTTGTCCGCTGAAGCCACAAACAAGGGGTACCCTCACAAAAAAAAATGGAACATGGAAAAGTGCGCTAAAACTATAGTGTGAATTCCCTATTTTTCTGGGTAGATAGGGCTCAGTTCTTGCTGCCGAAGGCCGCCATGCGCGTCCGGAAGCGGTGCTTCTGCTTCTTCAAGTAGAAGACCCAAACCTCCACGTCGCTGACAGCAGCCAAGCCCACTTTGCAGCCATCGAATGCCACGAGCACATCTCCAAGGGGTCGCTCTTTGCCAAGAACTTGAAGGCAGTTGAGACGCTTCAAAGTCATGCTCACATTCCAGCATCTACAAAGGCCTACTACTGGTCGCTTTCTTCAACAGAAATAGAACCCGCATGCAAGTGCGAGATATCTGCTATGTCCCGGCTGCATTCATCATTCTAGGGATACCTTCCCCATTCTTTCCAGGGATCCTTCTAAAAAACCTACGGAAACCAATAAACAATGGCGGGGTTTTGGAAAGCATGGTTGAAACGAATGGAAACAGAATCAACCCCTAGAATCATGGTAAAACTCCCCTCAGTTCTGTGAAGCTTCCTAGCACATATCGTCAGGATACCCGTTCAAGCGGTTCTAGCAAACGAGGCCTTGAGAGTCGAACGGAAACAACATAGGATAAAAAACAACTCCCTTCACCTGCATAGACCCCGAAACTACCTTTAAAGAAGGAAACTCCCTGTGAAGTTTCAGCGCAATGCCGATTTGTTCAAGTGTAGTGTGAGGGTCTAGGTACCTCAAAAAACACGCGCCCAATGCCCTAATGCCCTCCAAAAGCCCATGGCTTTGTCTTGTTTCATGGTCTATGGTCTGAAAGGGAAACGCCGATTTTCAGTTGTTTTGGGGCCCTTTTATTTGCTTAAGCCCCCTGAAAAAAAAACAAAAAAACAAAACCCAAAAAAACAAAACAGTAGTGATCGATTCCGTTTAAAACCAGGGGAAAATAAACACATATTCTTGAACAAATTGGCTTCCCCCGTTTTGAGAAATACCCACACAACCACTGGCCAAAGGAACCAAGCGATCGCCGCAAGATCGGGTCGGCCTGGGTGCTGGGCGTGCCCTTGAGCAGGCTGCAGGCGATGGTGAACTGCTCCTGACGATGTGAGTCACTTGCTCAAAACCCGGTGTTAAAGTGGTCGTAATCCCAGAACCATGCTTCAAGAATTAAGAAGGCGGAATTCCGAAACAATTTCTGGCTGGGACTGCCCCTTACTAACCTTCATCTATCCGGGGTTTTGATTGTGGCTCATGTGAACCCAGGCCATGAACCAGGCAAATCCATGTAAGGAAACTTATTCTCGTGGATTGGCCAGAAAAAGTCTGAACTTTATATGCATCACCAAAATGGACTTCCCAAAAAAGTGACTAAAGTCCTGGCACCCAGGATGCGAGTCACAGCCAAACCCAGGTATTAAAAATGGGCTACCCAAATCCATGTGAGGAAAAACAAAGGCCGATCTCCGCCGTTGTTTCTGACTGGGACTGTGCCTAATGTTCATCCACCCGAATCGGTCTTGAGCAACTGGCTCATTGATGTACAAGCCAAAGCCTCGGCCAAAGCCTTGCCCTTCGTGGCAGATTCTTCCATTTGCTGGAGCAAAAAACAAATTCTTCCAGTAGTGATGGATTGCTCTTAACGCCAACAGGGGAAAACAAAAAACATATTCATTTCAGGAAATGGAAGGTTTGGATTCGTTTGGGGATGTGAACCTCTTCTTGGGAACCCTGACCTCCAAACCACCAATCCAAGCCACCAACTAATGCTTGCAGTAGATTAATAAACCCCTGATTGAACTTGGTTTAGAGTGGTGATTGGAGTTGGCACCCTCGTGGAAGTTGTGTTGGGAAACCAACTCCAAATTCCGCGTTCTGGGGAATGCTTCTTTGTGAAGACAACCCCATATAATTAGGCAAACTACATGTGTATATATATATATATATGTGTATACGCAGGCAGTAAATGAAGGAATGCACCGTTGCATGGGTTGCTGACATCACGCCTCCATCAAGACTAACGCAATGAACTCATGGCCACAGAATCAAAGTACGCACAGTTGTCTGATAAAATGAGTGGGTCCCGCGTGGGTTTTGTGGCTAAACAACATGCGAGCCGCCTACTCACTTCGTGAGTGGATTGGCCAGAAAAGGCACTCTTTGTGTTTACCACCAACATAGCAGTTGAATCTTGAGCTGGTGAAATATTTTTTAATTAATCATTCCATGGCCTGCCCAAAGAACAACATCCAGGAACTCAGGCAGTGAGCCTGTGTCTTTCCAGGTCGGCAGCTGGATCTACGGTCCAGCCTTTAAGGCCCTTTTGGGGTCTAAGGACACAGTGTGGTTCTCCTTTCGGTTTCCCCCGTAGACCAAAATGGGGTAGCCTCAAGATGCCTCAAGAAAAGGACATCTTGAATCAAGAAGTGGGTTGTTGGCAACCAAAAGGCATTGCCATCACAAAGCATCGTTTGGTTGGTTCCTGCTTGCCAGTGGAACAAACATCAACTCAGATTTACCCTATTTCCATCTAGAGTGGCTGAGGGTTGCTCGAAGCCCCTGGAAAGTCAAATTGGGGTAGAGGATTGGTTTGGCTTCCTCTTTCCTTTCACCGGCCCAATGTGTGCCCGTCTTTGCAGCCATGGGGAAGCTTCAGAAATCACTTCCCTTAACTTCGCTCCAGAAAAGGCGCTTGCTGGCCAAAAAGGACATCCTTCCTGACAAACCCAGAATTTAAACGTCCCAAACACCTTGTGATGCGGATTGACCCCTTTTCGGCTCTTCCAAGCTCGAAGGCCTCCATTTGCTTTTTCGTCCCCTAGAAAAAATATTCCGGTAGTGAAAAAGTCTTTTTTTTACCCAACATGGAAAACCCAAACAGACACATATTCTTAGGCAACTGGAAGAAGAGCTTCGAGACGCGACACTCGTCGTCGTGAAGCTGGGTCCTGGGTGCTGAAGCTCTGTTGGGCGGAGGCCAGCATGTCCGCCATGCTGTCGAACCTCGGCGCGGGGTTTTGGTCCTTTAAAGTGGGTTGGGCCACAAGGGGCCTTCGTGAGGCTGGAATCCCATCTTACACCCCACTCCAAAAACCAGAACTTTGGCCTTTGTTGGTACCTGGCGTCTCCTTCTGACCCTGGGAAAAAGAAGTTAATGACCAGCCATGATTTTTCGGTAATGACCAACGATTTTTTAAGGCTCCAGAAACCATACCCCACTGCCTGGCGTCTCCTTCTAACCCTGAAAAATTTATGGGTCAATGACCAGCCATGATTTTCAAAGTGGGTTGGGTCAAAGTAAAAAACCGTACTGCCTCTCTCAGCTGTGGCTGGGATAGAGATGGGAAACAAATCAAATGGGGGCCAAGAACGGGATCTTACACAAAACCACCTGGAGTCTCCTTCTGACCCTGGGAAACATGGGTCAATGACCAACCATGATTTTGGGTAATGACCAACGATTTTTTAGGGGTCATGGAGACTCCAGGTGCGGTGTGAATCGCTTCTAGGATTTACATCATGGATGGGGAAACCCCTGGTTAACTACTATAGTGGGGAAACATGCGGAGCCACTGAGTGGTATGAAAATGGTGTAAAGCCTTGTGAAGAATCAAAAAGGCGGGTCTGCGCCTATATATCGTAGATTGTTTTTAGCTAACCCTCCAAGTTTGGTTTGAACCAGACCCTACCCTTAGGGAAACAAACTGTCCTTCGAGTTTGGGACAATTGGTTGGAGTTTTGGTTCGGCCAAACTCACCGGAAATGACATGGTCAATGGATGTCCCTCCGTACTACTCCAACTCCCCTCTTTTGTTGGGTATGTTTTGGAAAACGGGTAAATCTCCCCCATCTTTAGTGAAGTGTCGACACCATGCAAAAGAAGGTGTTGGGTGTAGGGGGTACACATTGGCCTGCCCATTCAAGAATTACCACCACTCTAGGGGACACTTCCCCATTCTTTCCAGGGATCCTTCTTTTCAGAAAGCCATCAGAACCAGGGGAAACAGCTGGTTTTTGAAAAGAACGATGGTTGAAAAGAATGGGGAATCAACCCTAGAACCACATTCTGGCTTCTGGCTTATCCCCCCCCAATCCTTTGCCGCCCAGGAATAAAGACAAAAACCAGGAGTCACTTTCAAGCTACTTAAGAGGATTCAACCTGGTTGAAAGGGTCTATCCCCACTTAACCCGCTTGTAACCCATGGTTACAACCTACGAGTTGGTTGAACATCCAAGAAGGGCACATAGCGTTCACACTTGGGTTTAAAACACGCTGGGCTATTTGCGATTTGCTGGGGTTGGTCTTCCCCGTGAGCAAAAGGTCGTTCCTTTTTGTAGGTGCAATGGAGAAACCCTTTGCTTCCAAAAGGCCTCACAGGGCCAAGCGCACATCAACGACCAGTCATGAATATTGTGAGTCTATGGTCGAGATAGACAACTCACGGCATATCCAAACACTCCCAACCAGCTGTGAGGAACTGTCACCCAGCCAACCTGAAAGATACACCGACAAAACATCTGGCACATGTAGAAGCCCGGTTTCTATTTGTCCATTTTTTTGAGGAAAACCTGGAAAAGCGATGGAGCCTTGGTGAATCTTATTGGGGGCAAAGCTGCCAGTTTCCGGTGGGCACAAACCGAGTTCAGTAAACCCAGGTCTCCTGAGTAAGTGGGCCAAAAAGAGTCTGAACTTCTTGTTCCCCACCAAATGGTCTGTAGGCTGGGAGTCTTCTAACGTCAACGAGATTGACCATGAACTTGGTCACCTCTACGTCAAACGAGTAACGGGTCAGTGCAGCTTGCAAGGCCCTTTGGGCTTTTGCAAGGCAGAACTGGTCCAAACGATGGAATTCCACTCCCCAAACAACGACTTCCCCAAGCACACCCTTGCCTGAATTCATGAACTCTCCTTTGGCTGTTGGCCTCTGGGAATCCGTGGGGGATCCCTCCTTCCCGGGCAGGGGGGGGCTTTCCGTCCTACAGGCTTGTTTTGCGCCAGTGGAGACAGACGTCTGTGTCTCGCCCTCTCGCACATAAATCCTGCAGCCTCCGAAAGATCCCAATGCACATGCACATGCTAACATGCGCTCAGAAGCCAAAAGGAAACCATAGGAAACCACCCACTTGGGGGGGAGCTTTTGTGAAAACACACACACACATGCTCATAACTTTCATCAAGCGAAATGGACACCAAGGCAACAGCCGATTGAAGCACATATCGCGACAGCCGAGCGGCCGTGATCCGCCTTTGCTCTTGCTAGATGCCATTGACAAGGAGCTCCTCAGAGGGAGTTGCACATGAATCTAAGGGTTTGTGAATTACACCCTGGGAATACACTCACTGGGTATTGACCCCATTTAGGCACATTTTCGGATAAAACTGTGCTACTTTGAAGCATTCTGGGTCATTTCCCAAGGGTGTAATCCCAGAGTGTAATACAAAAACCCTCAGACTGAAAAGTTCCGAAGCTTGATCCACGAAGTGTATTCACATCAAAAGCAGGACAGTTGTCTGGGTTTAAAGGATGGCGAATTCAATCTTCATGCTGTTGCAGTCACCCCCCTCTATCCGCATAAGCGTTTTTTGGCAGCATCTACGTTGACCCTGGCGCAATGTTGACCCAGAACTGTAAACGCCTGGTGGATCCATAGGAGGGGTGTCCCTTTTTGGCGGGCGCATACCCAAAAACTGGGACAGGCTTGCCACTCCGGAGTTTAGAGCATTTTGGGGGAGTGGATTTTGTATCCCGGGAACATGCCCATTTCACCCACCTAAAAACGGACGCCCAAAAGGGAACGGCAGGGCTCTCCACAAACTTACATGTTCAACCAACTAAGTGAATTGTAACCTATAAGTGGGATAACCTGGATTCGTCTCCTTTTTCCAATAAGCATGGATATAACTTACACGTAAGTTCATTAAATAACCAAGAAAAGCAACTCGGCTTTAACCAGGTCTTTGGAAGGTTTGCGTATGGTTGCCCATAATTCCAAGTTCCCCAAATCCCAAGTTCCAGCTGCTTTTTTTCGCTACGAGCTCTCGCACCGCGCGTTGCAAGAAGTAAGGAAAGCCTGGTCCAACTGAAGCGCAAGATTCGAGAAAAAGGGGCCGCCTACACATACTACCCGGCCTTTTTTGTAGTTGGTATGATGCTGGCCCTTTACTAAACAAGGAGGTATTTGCCCTGGAAAACGGATCGATTTTCAAAAAAAATGCAATGAAACAAAGAGGGTATTTGGAGCTTGGTGTGCATAGTGGATTGGCTACACAAAAAATGCCATTAAAACGGTGTTCCCAAGAGTGGACGGTGCAGGCACTTAGAAAGTTGGTACAGCCCTTGTTGAGTAGTCCGTATATAAACATATGTTGCAACAGGAATTGTAGGGTTGCTTCAAACACACCAAATGCGCCCAAGAGAATTGTCGCTCTGCTTGAGTGCAAGAAGTAGCGCAGTGGATCAATGTCACTCTTGTTCTTCTCTCTCTCGCCTGCGTCCACTACCATCAAAGTCATCCCCCCCAAAAATGAATCAAAAGAAGGCCGCCCCAATTGATAGCCACCCGAAACCGTGACAATCATGACCTCAGCTCTTCGAGATGACCCCTTCCAGATCCAGGGTGACTTCCCGGTCGATGTCGCGGATCCACGAAGCCGAGGCCCCGGCGCGAGGTCGGTGGGCGCTTCCTGAAACGCTTGGATCGGGGCGGGCTGTGCGATCCGCAGCTGCGAAGCTTGGGAGCCGTATATCTGACATAGGGATCCTTGGGACAGAAGCAGCCCCTCTACTCCAAATACCTCTTTTTTAGGGTATTTGTTGGAAACTTGTTATTTCGGGGTAGATGCTGATCCCTTGGTTCTTCCGAGGGGTTGGCCCTGTCGACCCTGTTCTAGAAAGGGAGGTTTTTAGCCCTGGAAAGCCAGGTGTTCAAAGAGATGCCTGGAGTCTCCTTCTGACCCTTTAAAAATAAGAATGGGTCAATGATCCCATGATTTTGGCTACTGGCGTCATGGAGGCTTCAGGTTTTGGCTTTCTGCTTTTTGTTTGCCTTCGATTCGCGAAGTTCATAAGTGGCTGGTCACCTAGGCTATATAACCCGCTATGACTCACTTCCCTAAGTGGGGCGAACAACTTTTTCTTTCCGGGTTGCAACCCAGGTGTCCAACCAGCTACTAACTTAGCGAATCGAGCATCCAAGTATCCTCCACTTGCAAACACGTCCCTTGGGGAAAAACACATGTACTGTTGATTCCCTTTCAAGCCAACAAAGGGAAATCACACAAGTATTAGGCAATTCTTAGCCACACTAACCGTGTGCGGTTCACAACTTGTTATTAGCGGCTTATAACCCAGTTACTAACCTTCCATTTGGTTAAGACCCCCGGAAAAGAATAATTCCAGTAGTGAAAAAACAACTTTTTAAACCAAAATGGGAAAATAAACAAACATATTCTTAGGCAAATGGAAGTAACTCAGCGAGTCCAAAACTCCAGGTGCGGTCCTTTGAGTGTAAAGCCAAGCTCGATCGCTTCAGGTTTGGCCTTAAACGGCCTCGGCCTAAACTCGGCTGCGTTCTGCTCCCCCTGCGACAAGTGACTCATCTTCAGTGGTTTTTCATGGAAAACCCAGTAGCTGGCAAGAAGTTAAAGCTCTCACATCCAAGCAAAATGCTCCAAAGCTGAAAATCGCCCGGCGGGTCGCTTGTTTGTTTTTGTTTCTGCTGGAATCGCGATCCGTTTTTGAGCGGCAGTCGGGGTCAGGTCCCCAACTGCCTTTAACGTACTTGCATTTCTGCGACTTGCACCATGCAACCCAAGCCTGGGTCAATACAATACAATGCTTATTAAGGTCTCTTATTATCAGGTGGATGGCCATCCCTGTTCACTCCAAGCAAAGGAACCGGTCTGTTGACCATGGCACAAATGACCCCGCGAACCCTTGCTGGAGCAAGGTGTTGCCATTTCGTGTGAAACCAGCTTGGCGTGCCTCCACGCGGAAAATTGTACCACTCAAGTCGTCTACCACAGTGCTCCATACATTTCCCCTTTGCACATCACGACGCGAAGAGGACACTCACTTTAAATTGGCCGTCATGTGGCCGGATATTTAGTGTTCCCCCCCCAACCAAAACTTGCGAGTCGGGTTGCTCAGCCTAACTAGGGTCGATTCCTCCATGTAATTAGTGTGAAATTGTCTGAAACGGAACCGCCTGGTCCACATGCGTCGTGTAATGTAACAGTGGAAAATAGACTTTGTTCCATCAGTACCACCGCCATACAGGCATTGCCCAAAGACCATTCACTTTTGGTTCTTCCAGCAAGGTCATACAGATTTGTATAGGCCTTATTGTAAACCCCATAGAGCTAGGTAGTACAACCATCTACTGAGAGTCGCCGATCGCCGCTCATTTGACTGTCAATCAGGGTTCATTGGCACATCTGGGTCCTAAGTGAACTTGGGTTGTCAAAATTGCTGGGTCCTGTAATCCAGCTCACATGGGCGCACGGCACGGATATGCGGCAAATTGTAGGAACCCCCAAACAGGTGGTAAACCAACCCTCAAAATCCTTCCCTCAACAAAATTCACATGCCCTGACATGGATTCGGCCGCCGGAAGTGATGGATTCCGTCCCCGCCTCTTTCTTTGCCTGCGCGGCTTTCAGCTTCTCCTTGAGATCTTCCAGCTCCTAGGGAACAGAATCATGAGCTGCTTGCGGGGGTGTTGCTTTGTTCTCGGTTGCTTGTCTGTTGTTTTGCTTCACAGGCCTTCTTTTAGCCGACCCTTGCGAAGAGTGGAAGATGTGGTAACAAGAGCTAGTGCGGTCATTGTGCTCAGTTGTGTGTTGTTTCTGCGCGTCGTGGTGTGTTTGGTGTTTGTGGTTTGGTTGTGGTTGTGGGTGCGCTTTCGCTTGTGTTGTGCGTTGCCGTTGGGCGTGGGTGTGGGTATGCAGACACAAAAATATTTGATAGATTCTACATATGTATGATGTGCATGCGGTTATGCATGTGTTTCTGCTTGTACATGAATGATCGACTACATACCACTAGACAGCAATTGCATCGAGATCTGACACCGATGCGTTCGAATCTACAAAGCTGACTCAGGGCCTCAGAAGAATACTCGGTCTGAGTCATCAGCACCCGCCGCAAAGGAGACTACCCAAGGCAACGCAGGTTGGGTTCAGCTTGGCTCCAACCGGAAAAACATGTGTGGTTTCCTCTAGTTTCTCTTCAAAGCCCTCAAACAAAAAGGACCCTTCGGAACGAAATTTTGCACCCGCATGCACCCGCGCCTTGCTGTGCTCCTCTTGCATCTTCTTGATCTTCTCGCGTAGGAACACCGGCTCCTCTTCAGGGCTTCTCCAGTCAATGGACCTTTGTGGAACCCCTGAAAAGGGTCCTCCCTTGCAAATCAAAGAGAAAAACGGGGTTCATTTCCCAAAAGCGATCTTAGGTGGAAGCTACTATACTAAGTCCCGGAGTGGGTGGAAAATCTAAAGGGACGTCCCGCAATACTAAATAGGCAATACTAAACTAAGCACTGTGAATCTGAGAGTAAGTCCTGGCAACACTAAGCTTAGATTAGGCAATACTAAACTAAGTGCTGGCAATCCAATAGGAAGTCCTGGCAATACTAAACCAAGTAGCGGCATGCAATCAGGGGCCTCAGCCGGCACTTGCAGCGGGCAGCTGGTTGAACACCCCGCCCTCCGCGTGACGTCGAACTGAAGGCCAAGCCCACGCAGCCGCAGCTCGTTCAAGGCGAGCCCGGGAAAGTGTGAGCCAGGGCTTCTTGCCCATTATCAGGCAAGACATGTCCTTGGGCTTGTCAGTGTCTGTTGACCTTCCCCGCCGAAGGATCGCCTTTGTGGGCGCATCAGCAACATCTGTCCGTGGTTCTAGGTAATGTCGACCCCATAAACTTCGAGCTATTGTTGAGGGGCCCCCTGACTCACAACTGCGGCTTGATTCTTCAGGGGTCAAAATTACTTTGGACGGATCCTTGGAGGAAGCCAACCAGTTTGAGGGGTCCTTTAATGTTGAAGCAACACCCCCACAAATGCCTGCAAAAATCGGGCTGCCCTTGCAAATTCCGTTTCTCTTTGTGCATTTGCGACAAATCGTGTTCAAGATGCCCAAAGTTCGTACATCACATCGAACGGGAACAGGGGTTCTCCTATTGTTCTCCATCTGAACATTCCCCCAAACATAGCGGGCTCCTCTTTGTTTGGAAGAACAACTACTGCTTTAAGCTGCAAAGTTATCCTTTTTGTAGAAGCCCTAACAGGAAGCGGTCGTACGTTGTGACGCGTCTAACGCTTTCCGTGCACCAACAAGCATTGAAGTGCTAGCGACCCCATTGGACCTGGTGAGTGCCCGTGCCCCTTCAATGGTGGCATTCCCCCGTCGCCATGATTGCTTTCTGAACTCAGGGGATTCATTCCCCGGGTGTCACTGAAATGGCTCCAAAACCCAAGTTTTCCCCGACCAAGATCTGCGAAGGACGATTGCTTTGTGAACTAAGCAGGTGACTCCTCGAAAGCCAAGCTTTCCCCGACCAAGATCTGCGAAAGACACAAGGTTGAACAACTGGGCCCCAGCCCTTCCCCAGCTCAAGAATCCCAGATTCCAGTATAGGTAGTTAGGTAACTAACCATATTTCGTCTTCAACTGGCTTTCTTGGCTACCTGTCTTCCACTTGCTTCAATCCCTTAAAACCAGATCCAGTGATAGATTCCGTTTTAACCGGAAAATCGAGCATAATCCGACTGGCAAATGGAAGCATCCAAAGCGGCAAATGAAATGGGACTCGCTCGGTAATCTCTCCCAACGATGCCCAGAAGAAACGCACATCCGGCTCCTTTCGTGCAGCGTCCTTGGGCAAAGCTCTGGCGAACGGGAAAAAAGCTGTTTCAGCTCGCTCTAGCTAGTGAGCAGCACCCAAGACCCATTGACTTCTGGCTCCAAAATGGGTTGGTTTTCGGGGTTCCACTTTTTGACTACCCTACAATGGACCGACACCCAGAGGCTCTCATTTTTGGGGGGAATGAACCACCCCTGGGAGTTTCAGTCTACCCTGCAGTCATAAGTGAAACCCTGACAAGGTCTGGACCCCTCCAGGTGGTTGGTGTCCTTTCGTTTCCCCTCAACACTGGGCTGGCCAGTTTCTGATCCCCTGCGAAAAGTTTAGCTTTTAGCGGGTTAAACGGAAACCCAACCACTAAACTAAACTCTGAAAACCTGAAAGCCTAAGGGGACGGCTGGGAACAGCCACGAAGACATCTGTACATTGCCATAAGTGGCAGGGTTTGCAAGGTATTCGTCATTGCGCAGTGAATCCTTTTACCACTTCGACTGGTAACCAAGCAAACCACCCAATAAACAAATGGCCTTTGTGTGGCTAGCTACTATAACATATTGGGCTAAACAATGACTGATAATTTATGCCATTTATTCGAGAAATTCGGCTCAAAAACACCCAACCCCATTCTAATTTCGCTTCCCGAGCTGACTGGCCTCAAACAAGTCCAAATTTGTTCTTTCCCACCAACATGGGCCTCCATTTGCTTAATTGAGCCCCCTGCAACACAAGAAGCAAACAAATCAGTAGGAATAGGTGAAACCAACAGGAACACATATCATAATACATGTTAAGCAAATGGAAGCTGTCCAAACCCAACGGAGACTCAAGCCAGGCAGTCCCTGTGATTTAAGTCGGACTGCCAAGCGTTTTGGTGACTGCATCCTTGCAGCACGTCTGCCAGAACCGTAACAAACAACCTGCCACCGCTGGCCTCGGAAGTCAAAAAAACAAGACTCTTCAAAATGGAACAGCCCCGGAGGTCGGTATTCTTGAGTCGGTGATTGGTTTCGAGGTCCCTTGGTTTGGGGTCTGGAGCCTCAAAGAAACCACCTAAAGTCTCCATGACCCTTAAAAAATCGGGTCATTACCTAAGATAATGGTTGGTCATTGACCCATTGTTATTTCGGGTCAGAAGGAGACTCCAGGCAAACGTTTCAAGAGCCTCAAACCATCAACTCAAATCCTGAAGCCCCTCAACGCCACAACGGTCTATCGAAAAAGAAAAAAACTAAGAAAGAAAGGGAGACCCTGGCGACGGAATCTTTGCTCCAGTTCACAAGGCCCGGAGGGTCCCAAAAGGTACCTCTGCCAGATTCGCGCGGATTCGGAGGCGGACGAATCCCCTACCAAACCCAAACACCTGCAGTAAATCTTGGATACTCGGGGGTTCGATTTGCCAAGTTCGGTGGTGATCGTCACTTGGGGTTTGTCACCTCTAACAAGGTTAACCCCACTGAACGGGGGTCAAACCCAGGTCACAGGGTTTGTTGCCTAGCTCAGTTCCAGGCGATTCGCCACTATAGTAAAACCATAAACCTATTGGTAGCCATACCTACCTGGCTACCTACTATAGGGGCTGGAAGCACTGGGCTAGGTTCCCAACTGAATGGGGAACAAAACATGATTCACTCCAACAACTTGAACTAGGTCCTCCGGTAGAGAGGTTAGAATAAGGGTACCCACTTTTTTCAGGACGTCTATTTTAGTAGGGGAACCCTCCCAACCAAAAAAGGGGCGGGAAAGGGCACCTAGCTGGGGAACCTAGTTGAAGACTTGCCGGAGTGGCCACGACCCAAGTATCATTTTGGCCCTCTCACCTTGCTCCATTTCGCCCCCCTGGAAATATATACATATATATATATATATAAAAAGCAGTGAAATCGATTCCCTTTGAAACCAACAGGGGAACATGAAACATATACTTCACCAAAGGGAAGCCTCGGATCTACGGTCCCGGCCAGCTTCTCCTTCGCTTCTGCCGCCTCCGTCTGCGAGTCCTCGCATCGAAGGATCGAAGGCGCGGCGCGGTGCGGGTCCCGAGTCGTCCGGAAATTAAGGTCCAAAGGGGTACCTGGAGTCTCCTTCTGACACTTAAAAAATGGTTCGTCATGACTCTCAAAATAATGGTTGGCCATTGACCCATTTTAAAGGGTCGGAGGGAGACTCCAAGTACCTGAATGCTCGGTTCGCTACTAGATTTTCCAGTAGAGAAGTTACACAATAAGGGTACCAACTGTTTTCTGTCTATTTTAGTAGGGGATCCCTCCCTCAAAAAAGGGTAAAAGGGCCCTACTGCGCTACTGGGGGACCTAGAATAGATTCTGATTGAAACCAGAGAAACATCAAGAAAAAAATAATCCTCAAGCCAATGGAGGCGTCCAGGCGTGCAACGCAACTAGAGTAGGTAACCAGGGGTTTCTCCCCCCATGTACCACCTAGCGGAAGCCACAGTGGGCGTGTCTTATGTGGGTCAAGCATAGGGAAACCCCCAGAAATGGGCTGGTAAATGGAACCAAGGACTACCACCTGCGGTGTTGAGTGTGTTATTTCTGATCCCCATCCCCATATAGGGGAAACAAACGAATGCATGTTACTTTGGTTTCCCTTCAATCCAACCCTCAACTAAAAAAAAACAACACACGCACACACATCAACCTAGACCTGCATTGCTATGTGGACCTGAATTTCCAGAACCCTTTGGCTCACAAAAGGGGGTCCGATTGGGGAAATCAACCAAATCTCTAAGTCTGCCCCATTTTCCATCCTAGGTATTAGGGGGGATATCCGCCGCGCACACATTCAAACTAACACAAAACAACATAAGACAGTTCTGCTAGCTTGCTCGTTGGTAAGTAGGTAAATGGTCATCCCCTGCTTGTTCGCGCTCCGTCCCTTGAACCCAGCCAGCGCGGTTAGAGCGTTGGCCGAGTGACATCCGCCATGGTCAAAGCTCCTATGGGGCTTATGGTCACGGCTCCCGTCGTTCATGTCCCTTTGATGTCCTCTTTATGTTCCCTGCACTTCCCTTGCATTTCCCCTTCAATGGTTGTTAAGGATCCTTACCACCAGGGAGATGACCATCCCCTTGTTAAGCCCAAGTAAACCTTGGTTGCTGTTGACCCTTCTGCAATAAGTGAATAACTGTGTTTGGGTCCAACACGGAAAATCCGCAAAGTTTCAAGCAACAAGTACAAGTCCAAATAGCCACAAAGAAGCCACCCTCCCCCGTAATTAACCGCTCCACCCCACCCTGTTAACCCCAAGTAGACGGGAATTCTGGCCTTTCGGTTCCAGTGCAAGCATGCCTAAGACAAACTGTCTGCCGCAGCGGCAGCCCTCCGCCCAAGCGTTTTTTCTTGGTCGACTTCTGGGCACGCGCTGGCGAAACAAATCTGAAGCCCGTAAGGAAACATCTCTACTCTTGGTATGGGCTTGCTAAAAACTTTGTTTTTTGCAGACCCCCAATAAAAATGAACAGAACCAAAAAACATGCCAAGACTAAAACACATGATCCAAGAACAGTGAATGCAAGCATGCCAGTTCCGGGGGTTTCCGGGTTTTCTCCTTTAAAGGTCACCCCGAGAGAACATTTGCCTTCATAGGGCTTTCTGGAGTCTCCCTCTGACCCGAAATAAAAATGGGTCAATGACGCCATTCTTTGGGTAATGACACCATTTTTTTAGGGTCAGGGAGACTCCAGGTTTTTATGTCTCCTCCCAAAACAGAATCTCAAAAGGAAGCTCGCTTCAACTTGGCCCAAGAGGTGATGATTGAAACCACACCTTCCATTTGCTGAATTTCCCTGGATAAAATAAACAACACATCGCAGTTGCTTTCTGCTCCACTACTAAAAGTTTGACTTTTAGTGGGTTATTGGAAACCCCATTAGTTAGCAAAAAGTTAAAGTCCTAACATCCAACCAAAATGCAAAGATATGTTCAGTAGTGATAGATTTCCTTTAAAACCAACCAGAGAAAATCCCACATATACTTGAGCAAATAGAAAAGGGGATGCAACATCTTGTGCAGGGCGGTCCTCCAAGGATTGCTCCAAGTCCTTCACAAAGGACTCCGCGTTTTGCCTCGGGTCGGAGACAAGTGCAACTCTAAAACCATATGGGTGTCCTGTTCCTGTTTTGAGGGTACCTCTCTGTTTGGTGGTTTTGAATCAACACCTCATTCCCACCTCCTGATTTCCTGACCAGCAAGCTGCTGGGGTTGGGTGATTTGTCCAATCCTTGGCAGGTGAGCAACAAACAACTCATTTTGTTTGCATCCGCCCACTAAAAAAGATAGAACAAAGAAACAACATGTAAAACCTAAAGGATGTGTCAAGAACAGCGCAGTAAAAGTCCCCGAAAGCCGCCTGTCCAACAAAAACCCAGCTTTGGCGAACGAGTCCAAGCTTGCCGGGCCTCAGTAGGGAATCAGCAGGGGTTTGGGAATGAACTGGAAGGGGATCTTTTTTCCGGGACAAGTTTTTCAGGGACCATCTAAACTCAGACAAATATTATCCAGTGGCATGCTCGACCCAGGGAAACCAACGGGTTGCACTGCTTTCAAAGGGATTCCACAATGAAACCACCTGCAACGCCAAGTTGCTGTTTTTTTTTCCAGACACTTTCCGTAAAACACAGCATCAACACAGTCACAGTTGCTGTGAAAAAGCTGCAGGCACCCAGTTTTGCGGTGTCAAACAGCCATGTTTTTGGAAAACCACCCAGGCTCCCGACGGGTTTGGTGTCCGAAAGAGGCGTCGCTTTCGCATTCTCAAAGGGCACCCAATACAGGCCAGAGCCCAGGGCCGGGTCTAATGGGCTGTTGGGCACTCTTCTCTGAAAATGGCTCAATGACCCCATTATTTGGGAAATCCACAACCAGGGGTACAAAGGCAACCAAAGAGGAATCGGTCCATGGAAAATCCCAGGCTTTTTTTGGGTACTCTTGACATGGGTCGTTCAGCCTTCGGCCGAGTGGCCACATCTTGTTGGTTTGCATCAAGGCCTGCCGCGAAGTGGCTGAGCGGGGTGCGCGTGCGCA
The DNA here is from genome assembly GCA_963377175.1 of Effrenium voratum. NCBI lineage: Eukaryota > Dinophyceae > Suessiales > Symbiodiniaceae > Effrenium > Effrenium voratum. Next base: position 2,254,780 of record CAUJNA010003549.1, on the reverse strand, counting down.
TGAGTCATGGCTCCTGTCTTGCGCCTGCCAACCTTGGGGGCTGACCTTTACATGAATCAATCAAACAGTATGCATACAACCAAGTATATCAAATATATGCATATGTATTTACACAAATGAGCAGACAGTACAAATGAAAGTGAAGCACCGTTACACCGTATCTGCAAAACCGTGGTAGCACAAAGTTTGCGCACATTTAAATTTGGTAGATTTCATCCAGGAAATGGGCATGGGTCAACATAAGCTTCCAAAATGGGCTGCCCTGTACGTGGAACCCATACCAATTCAATGGGTCGGCAAGGGATCCATTTTCTCACTCACAAGCCACACCTTCAAGGTGGATTCGGAACCAAACGTGTATCGATCTCTGGGGTCCCCGGTTTTAGGGTTTTGGTGTTGGGGTGGCTTGTGGTTTTTGCAATTCTGAAAGCTGTGGCTGGGATAGAGATGGGAAACAAATCAAATGGGGGCCAAAAACGGGATCTTACACAAAACCACCTGGAGTCTCCTTCTGACCCTGGAAAAATGGGGTCAATGACCAACCATTATTTTAGGTAATGACCAACCATGTTTAAGGGTCAGAAGGAGACTCCAGGCATTCTGTCGACTTCGGATTGGTCCTTGTCCTACTCGCAGGAATCCCCTGGAATGGGACATGAGTCGCAATCAAAGCCCGGTATTAAAATGGTCTACCCAGAACCATGTACAGGATTAAGAAGGCGGCCGCAACTATTTATGGCTGGGAGTCTCCCTTACTAACCTGCATCTACCCGGGTTTTGAGCAAGTGGCTCACATGTTGTTCAGAGAAAGCAACTCTGACTACGGTCGGGCTTAATTTGCTCTAACTTCCGATGACGAATCCTGAGGACCGTACAAACCAAAATGGCTGCCCTTTCAGTAAGAAACAACCACCATTTCTTCAACACTCCTTTGGCTAGGGTCCTCCAAACGAATCCGAAGTTGACATTCGCTGAAGCCAACCACTAGCGCGCATTTCCAAGGCCCACTGGCCATGATTCTTGGAAAAAGAGATGTGACGGCAACTTCTATTCGAATGCGTTGGCCCCTTTTCGGACAAAGGCTTCGCCAAGCTGGAGTCTCCCTCTGAGCCTTGAAACATGGAGGCTCAGAAGGAGACTCCAGAAACAAATCGAGACTGCGACTGGGGCATGAAACACCGTGGATGCTTTGGACTGCTCGAATCGAGAAACATAATCCCAACTTGCTCCAAGCTGAGTTGTAGCTTCATTGGCTCCCTTCCTGAGTAGATTGGTCCAAAAACTTGTTCTAAATCCTCCAGTAGAGAGCTTAGAATAAGGGTACCAACTTTTTTCAGGACGTCTATTTTAGTAGGGTTGAACCCTCCCAACCAAAAAAGGGTGAGAGGTCGGGCACCAATTGCTGGGGAACCTAGTGTTCTTTGCCACAAACATGTTCTTCCCAGTTTGAATTAAAGCTCAGGATCTCGAACGGGAGTGATCTTGGCGTGTGAAAAAATACTGTGGATGGTTGCGAGATCCATTTCGCAGCACCTCAGAAACCCTGGTTCTCACTGGCTGAGTACTTTATATTTACCACTAAAATGGTCTTCCCAAAAAGTTTAAAGTTCATGAACTCAGGAAGTGAGGGCTTCTGATTCGATTCCCTCGCAAATGCCCACAAACATGGCTTCAACCATGGTTTTCAAGTGGTGCGAAATGAATTTTGTCCATCCACAGTAGTGACCCCAAAATGGTTGGCTTCCCGGTTGCTTCCCTTGAAACACAACCAACGCGGGGTCTGTTTTGAGACAACCCATTTGCCGAACTTGGGTACCCACCTCCCAAAGAAGCCTTGGTATCCTTTTGGATGTCCTTCAAACCAAGGTGAACAGGGTATCCTCCGAACACACCTACCTTTTGTTTTCCTGCAGCCAGGTCCACTGATTGGGACAAAATCCTGAGAAGGCAAGCGCCATTAAACCAAGGCCAGTACACCAACTCTCAGAGAATAGTCACACAAAAGACTGGGACGTGCACCACTTTTGAAAGCAACCATGAAGATGCCTGATCTCAGCAAGTGGGTGTATCCTGCTTTTTCAGTAGGTTGTTGTTTCGTGTTGCCTTGAAGAGAAACGAAAGGGAAGCGGGTCGTTGTGGGGTTCACCCACTCGGAAACAAGCCCACGTCAACCGACTCAGCAGGTCAATGCCGCCTGGAACTCATTTCCGAACGAGTGGATTGGCCAGAAAGTCTGAAGGCTTGGTTTACCACTAAAATGGTCCAGCCCCAAAACGTACAAAAAATAGTTTTGGTTTACTACTAAAATGGTCCAGCCCCAAAAAGTACAAAGTCCAGCACCTCTTCTGTGTGCGAATTACTCAGGACGTGACCACAGAACCAAAAAATACACAGTCCAACCCTTGTAGGTGCAAAGTCCAGACTGTTCGGTGGTAAACAAAGAGCTCTGACCACAAAGTCCAGGAACGATCCGGGAGTGACAAAGAAACACGCCCATATGGTCCTTTTCCTCGCCCGTCGACTACATCGGTTCGCAATGTGCGACCAAACTCCATGTGATTTGGTAGACTGCTCGGCATCAGGACGCTAGCCAACCTAACTTCAACTAGACTTCAACATGTACCCTCACTACTCCAACTACCCTCTTTGTTTGGTTGGTATTTTCCCAAAATGTGAGAAAACCGCGTAAATTCCTCCTTCTTTAGCAAAGGGTCGACGTCATACTCTACACAACCAACGGGTATTGGGAGTAGGCAGACTTCAGCACGGAATCGACCACATGTAGTGAACAATTTATTGACCCTGCTGTTTACCTTCATGTTCTCGTCATGTCTTAAAGTTTTGTTCACACTTCTAGCTTCTTCCGAATGTGTCCGGCTCAATGACATGCGCTTGCCGACGTCAGGGTTTCAATTGAACTTGGCCCAATGATGTTTAAACCGAAAAAGAGCACATCGAAACGCCCAACAAGTGGTGGTTGTGGCTTGCCTGTTGGTTTCCTTTTAAACCAACTTAAAAGAGGGTGCCCCCCCCCCCAAAACAAACACACACACACACACACGTATGGGGAGCTGTCAAACATATGGACCCTTTTTGGGACCTGGTGCCGCCTTGTGCCGCCTTTTAAAGCGGATACCAAAAAGGGCCCCTACTTTTGACAAACCTTCACATAGCCATGGGTCAAAATCCAAATCGTAGCCCCAGTGAACATACGATTCAACCACTAAAATAGGTTCTAAAATGGGTGGTGAATTCGCCGAAAACCCCAAAATGGGATTTCAAAACGGTTTTGACAACCACTGGCATTTGTCCCCGAGGAAAATCGGAGCCTGAAATGGTGGGTGCTACCTGCTTGGCTTCTGCTTTTGACCAACCTTCACATACAAACCCATGAGCGCGCCCAACACCAAGAAGTCTGCCGCGCGGTTCTGTCCGCTCGCTTTCGTTTGCGGGCGCTCGCCGTTCACATGGCCTTGCCTGGGATCCCAACCGAAGGCGAGAAACAAGAAGGTGTTCTCACTTCCGAACGAGTGGATTGGCCAAAACAAGTAAGCAGGAACTGTTATCTACCACTAAGATGGTCCAGCCCCAAAAAGTGACTGAGCTCAGGAAGTGAGTATATCGGTGGAAGAGAAAACCAAAAAGAAATCAGCCAGGAGACAAAATACTGTGGATCTCACAAACGAAAAGAAGCCGGGTTCATCTTCCTTGCCCTAAACTCTCGTCATGACGGGACTCTTACCCCTTAAAAATCCAAGCCCTGGGGAAGTTAATCTTTACAGACATATAGCCCATGTTACCCAAAAAGTTGAAAAGTTGTGTTTTTAAGAGGTAAGGACTGATCCAAGTAGCTGCTGTGCCACGCCCTTTGCCGCGTCCGAAACTCACAAGATTCTAAGGACAAGTGAGAACAAACTCGGGGGAGGGGGCATGAGAGAAGGGAATTCTATCTCGAAAAGGTGCAGGGCTGCACGACAAACAAGCCAAGCAAAAAAAAAAACGGCAAAGGGGCCCTGGGGTGAGGCAGGCTTCCTAGGTCCTCCAGATTTGAGAGGTTAGAATAAGGCTACCAACTTTTTCAGGCAGGGGAACCTTCCCCGGAAAAAAAAGGGAAAAAGGGCACCTAGCTGGGGGACCTGGCTTCAATACACTGAAGAAAGCAGCAAAAGTTGAGCGAGCAAACCAGGCAAATGGAGGCTTTGCTCGGTTGCTCGTTGGTGAGCGCGAGCTACACCTTACAGCAAAAGTCAAAGATTGAAAACTGAACAGGCACAAACCTCGGACCGTCCCAGGCAAGAATTGCTTCGTGGCTTCAAACTCTAAATTCCCAAAGGATTTGTTTGAAAACTGAACACCACCCAACCTCGAAGGGTTCGTTTGTGGGAAAGAAATCTGGGACCATCCCAAACACCGGAGTTGCCGTCTTTAAGCTGTCCAATAGAGGATGTTGCGGGCGAGTCGCCGGTGGCAGCTATCTAAGGGTCTAAGAGTCGCCCAAAGGGAAACTGCTCAAGTTACAGCAGAAGTCAAGTGCCGCAGCGTCCTTAGTCTAGGACGCCCATACATGCAAGTTGAAAAGTTTCTGGGTGCGAAATGAAAGTTCTGGATGAAATAAATCACATTAGGCTTCCTTTCGAAATAACTAGAAAATAAGGGGCTGCGTAGTTTCGAAGCTTCTCAAAGATTGGTCAAGCGAATCCTTTGAGCCGTTCGCATCCCTGGTGAAAGGTTTGCTGCTCATGCTGATGCCATAACAAACAAACAAACAAACACACACACAGACACAGACACAGACACAGACACAGACACAGACACAGAGACAGAGACAGAGACAGAGACAGAGACAGAGACACACAGAGACACACACACACACACACGTACACACACGTACGCACACGTACGTGCACACACACACACACCCACACACCCACACCCACGCCCGCACGCACGCCCGCACGCCCGCCCGCCCGCCCGCCCGCCCGCCCGCCCGCCACGCACGCACGCACGCACGCACGCACGCACGCACGCAAACAAACAAACAAACAAACAATCCCACGCACACGCACGCAGGCGCGTCACACGCTCATTGAGCTTCACAAAGGCTCACAAAGAACTCGCAATCCACACTAAACTAAGATGCCCAGCCATGGGAAATAACGGGCATCCTTTTTGTGTGGGTTCCGCCACATTGCTCAAGACCCCACCCCCCCCAATTGGAGTGAGTGGAGCCCACATCCTGGCCGAAGCCAAAAATCAGGCCGTCCCTCTAAGGGGAAGGGCTTAGCATGAAGGGAAACCCTTCCCATAAAAACGGACAGGGCACCACTGGGCAACTGGGTAAATTCAGTACATCCTGCCAAAAAGAAAACAGCCAACCTGCAGTTTTTGTGCTGCTTCTCAGCTCTCTTGTTTAGGTGGCGCATGAAACCAACAGTACATCTTCATTGCGCCCCAACTTGGTGAGTCACACCCGCTTGCAAATGATTTGAGGCTGGCGGGTCTCATTTCTTGTACCACAGTACATCTGGACTCTTTGACCCAACAAAGTTGAACTATTTGCTGATTGATGGAAGGACAGTGAATATGCAAATCAGCTTCCTTCGAATCGGATTTTGGATTTTGGTGGTTGGGGGTGGTTCCCATATGCCTTCAACTACGGGTCCTGTGGCCCGCAAAAAGGAGCAAGGAACTGTGTGGCTACTGCCCACACAAATAAAACACGTTGCTGGTTCGTCGGAGAAAAAACGGAAAAGACAAACACAGCCAAAACCCTAATAGGGGACTTACCAGCATGGCAAATGGCTTGGAACCAGGGTTGCTAACCACATAGCTTCCTCCCACACTATCTACTTAAAGGAACAGGGTAACGTAGTAAGTGGAAAATGACAACGGCGAAAACCCGCTTGCCATGAGTTATAAGTCTCCTAAAGTGGCTTACAACCAGGCTTACTAACCACTTACAGCAAGTACCCGGCCCCTTTGAGCAAAATCCCGTTTGGCGCTCCGCACGGCATGTGTGTCGTTTGCGCGCCGGGGTGCGTGGGATCAGCATGCTCAACATCTTCTTGAGCCGCGCCATGCGGCCTCTCGCGCCGAAGGCGCGCGGGCGGTCGCATCGGCAATTGCACCTGGTGTGTCCTGCCATTTGCTTAAGCCACCCTGGCCAAACAAAAAGAAGAACAAAAGAAAAACAAGTCCAGTTAGTGACTAGGCTGGAATTAGGACCCCAGCAAAAAAAGATCTTGATTGCCTGGATAGTGGAAAACAAAGGCGAGCTAATTCTGGGGAAGGTGATAGATTTCCTTTCAAACCAACAGGGGGTAGGTCCAGTAGAGAGGTTATAATGAGAGTACCAACTTTTTTCTGTAGTCTATTTTAGTAGGGGAGCCCTCCCCCCAAAAAAAGCGTGAGAAAGGGCACTACTGGGGGACCTAGACTAGGGGACACCCTCCCCCTACTCACCAGGAATTTATTCATCTGGGGTTCCCATGATATGTGTCTACCACAAGGCCGGCTACACCTAAGAAGCCGCAGGAAAATAAAGAATATTCTCAAGCAAATGGAAGTGTGTAGTAGATAACCAATGGAACCGCCCTTTAAGAACCAAATGGAAACTGGCTGGTCACCTACTATACTGACAACTGGGATCCACTCTTGTTAAACAAAGGGGAGACGAAACCAACAACAGGGAAATATAAACACTATTCAGAGGTTTGTTGGCATTTACAGAGGAATCATCAGAAACCGGGTTTCTTAGGTGCTGCGAAATGGATTTCGCAACCATCCACAGTATGTGTTTTCTCTTTGTTCTTCCCAGGGGGCGAAAAAGCAAACGGAAGTTTCCGAGACACATGGGCTAGCACTAAAAGGCTTCGTAAGGATATGTACTTGATTCGAAAACGGCAAAACTCCCAAAAGCGGAGTTTCTCAGCGCCGCCCCCTCCCGCTCCGCGCTCCGCGCCTTGCTCGGCCTCCTGCTGCACGGTGGCAAGGTACACCAGCGCGAGGCCCATGAGGCAAAAGGACTGGGACGCGCCGAACGCACCGGGCCGCTTGTCTTGCCCCGGAGATCGGATCCCCAAGGCTTTGAACCGGGGTGTTTTGTTGGTTTTTACGTTTCAAAGGGTAAGTCAGTAAGGGTAAAGGGTCAACGCGTTTTTTGTTATCAAAGGGTAAGGGTAAGGGTAAGGGGCCTCCAAACCAAAAACTCCAAGCCAAAACAATTCTTACCCAGTGCTTCCAGGCGTGAGACGCCACTATAGTGGGTAACCGATCGCTATGGCTTTCTCCAGGTTCTACCATGGATGGCATCCCCTGGTAGTGGCAACTGGAAGCACTTGGTTCGGCTTGCCTTCAAGACAACGACGCATAAGCGGTAAGGGTGAGCAAAAAAGACGTGCACACATGACTTGTTGATCAATGGAAACCATGGGACATGTGTTTTCCCAGTAAAGGCCGTGGCGTGATATTGTAAGCATGGTAGGCGTTTCAACACGGTCCAAAAATCATCACGGTGTTCCTGGCACATGATGTTTAGCCCTAAGGCACAAACTGTGCATCGGGGAAACAAAAAAACACGACGAGCCCATTTGGGGGTTGATTCAAAGGTCCTTTCCTTGCATGGGATGACCATTAAGGAAACCACCAAAAACAGATACGACTAAGTCACCACATGGGAAAAACAAGTTAGCCATGGTCAAAACTGGGGCCCCCGAATGGAATATTGATCAACCATTTTGCCTCAAGGCCTCACCCAAAAAGATGAGGAAATCCTCACGGACTCGCTTTCACGGACTCCAATTCTGGAGTTGGTTGAACATGGGTGTTTCTGTTTTAAGGTTGGATCCCCCAAAATGGCGCAACAGGTTTCCTATTCGTGTTCCTTTCAACACCCACCAAAAAAAGGGCGCACCCATTCAGATTGAAAACTTTGGCCAAACATTCTGTAGCATTTCCCAAAACTGGCTTCTCAGAAGCTTCAACACGAAATCCCTAACAGATTCTTCGATCTGCTTCCCTACTCCACCAAAGAACGGCCATGTGGTGCTCATGCTCAACCTATCTTCATCAAGTTTATTTGTCCACTGGATCTGTACATTTAAAACGCATGATTAGTCACCATTCACCAACACACCAATGATATTGTAGATACCAAAGCTTCAAAGTTTCACCCCATCCATCGTTATGTTCAATCACCAGCCAAATTTGATGGGAGTCTGGTCATGTTCTGAAAAATATCATTGGCAAGAATGGCGGAAGCACAAATAGAAGTACTATAAGGGGCCTACAGAAATAAACAGTTATCCTTTCATGATCATGCCTAAATGCTGATTGAAACTAGCAACACCTGCTTGTTTAAGAGTATGATGTCGACCCTTTACTCAAAAGTTGGTGTTTTTTGTTTTTGTTTTTTTTTTTTTTTTTTCCGGGAAAACCAGTCTTAAAATAACATTAAAAAAAGACAACAAAAACAAACTAACAACATGTATAATTTGGAGGAGGGGGAGTTGTTATCTAGGCCCAGAATCTAGGCCCATTTAGTTAGCCTTCGTCTTGCTGCTCGCTCTGCTCGCAGTCTTTTCCAAACCGGGGCAATCAGCCGCTTCAGCCGAGCAGCGCAACGCAGGAAGAAAGTCCAGGGCAGGACTGGCTCGGCCTGGCACTGAAACTACTTTCCAATCCTAGCGGGGGAGCAAAACAGCCTGGTTGTTTGCAGCTAGCGGCTAACAATAAACAAAACCAAAACCTCAGGAAAGATCACCCTTCCTTAGATACCAAAGTGGACCCTGCCTACCGTAGACTGCGTTGTCACTGTTCCAGCGAGCCCCTTGGAAGCATGGAAAAAAGTGGAGGCACAGACAAGGGCACCGTAAACCAAAGTTCCACAACCCGGCGCAGGTGTGACACACGGTTGGACAGGTTGTTGACTTAGACGGCCAGACAATGAGGCGATCTTAAAGGAAAGCCCTCCAAAGTAATGTTAACCCCGGATTAATAAGCCTCTGGTTGAATAATAGGGGGGGTGTCCCCTTTTAGTGGGGATTCATCACTTCGGAGGGAACACCCCCCTAATAATGGGACGGGTTTATTAATCCTGGGTCAACATCAAAAGAGAGTATTGAGCGCGCGCTGGGTTGGAGGCCCCCTCTTCCAACAACTTAGAAGACCGTCCTCGGCCTCGTCCACCATTCTTTGTTGGGAAAAAAGGGTACCTGGACCCGCCACTTTCATCAAACTGCCCTTAAAAAATGGAAATCACCCATATGGGCATGGATCAAAATCCCGTATTTTCAGTGAACAACCCAATCCCCACCAAAATAGACTAAAATTGGTGGTGCACCTACCCCAAAATGGTACCATTGGTTTTGACCCACAGCCATATTTGTTGAGCAATAACCCATTTTGATTGGTAGTTTGAGGGTCCAGGTTTGCCAGTCAATGGAGGCTATGCTCGCGGGTCAATCCTTTAAAACCAACCTATGCCAGCCCTCTCTTTGCTGTCATTTTGGGCTGACGAAGGAAGGTGTATGAGCCTTTCACTTTTATAGTAGTTACTTGGTTTAGTGAAAGGCTCTCCCATCTCTCTCTTTCGCTCTCTCTCTCTCTCTCGCTCTCTGTCTCTTCCACATCCTCGAAATGGTGAATGAAGGAAGGGGCTCACTCATCTCCAGATACCACGCTCGCAAATAGAGCAGAGAGAGGAGCAAGGGTTATCTTCGCCTGGCGTTACATCCCTTTCCCTTTCATCATCCCTTCCTTCTACATGAGATCTTATTCTCTGAGACTTCATCATTCGAGTAAAAGGGAAAGAGAAGGATAAGGAAAGCAGGCAAATTAATGAAGCCACTATATTCCTATCCTAGACTTGTAACAATGCTCGCTTTTTCCCTTTCTCACTGCAGCATGTCTTTTCAATCCTAAGTCCCAGCTACAAGCCACCATGAGAAGTGAGGAAGTCGTGTACTCCCACGCGCCATGGAGGGGATTGAACAAGATTCTGAGGGTGTTTGTATTACACCCTGGGAATACACCCACTGTTTATTGACCCCATTTAGGCACATTTCCGGATGAAAACGTGTTACTTTGAACCATTCTGGGTCATTTCCCAAGGGTGCAATCCCAGGGTGTTATACAAAAACCCTAAGAATGATAAATCACATTATTGGAAGAAAGATAAAGGGACAGGTGAAAGAGATGTAACCCTTAACACCTGACTATTCGACACCATTGCACATGCACCAAATGGAAAGGGCAGGATGTGATGTAGAAATGATTGAGGAGTGCCATGGAAAGCATTCTAACTTAGATTTTGAACATAAATTTGATATAAACACAGAAGCACTGGGCATTGCTAGACCTCGCTGACCAATCTAATTTGCTGCCTTCTTGGGTTTGCTTCATGTTGTCCTGTCTTGTGCTGGTCGGGAGTTGTTGGACTCTGACCATCTTACTCTGGCATCTGGCTGGCACTTGACCGGTTACTATGGCTGCTTCGGGTTCTGCATTGCAAATGAGCTGGTGACACTGCAAGGCGCTGATAGATCTTGGCTCCGGCAGTAGCTGCACGATCACAACCCACGAAATAAGTCCCCCGTGAATGTGGGGTTAACCTTGCTATAAGAGGGTTACACCCCAAGTGGCCAACCATTTGTTAACCTGGCTGCATGTGACGTGTCGATTTTTTGAGGGTTATACAACCACTTGCTAACCTGGCCGCATGTGACGTGTCTATTTGTGGGGGGCTATACAACCACTTGCTAACCTGGCCGCATGTGATGTGTCGATTTTTTGAGGGTTATACAACCACTTGCTAACCTGGCCGCATGTGATGTGTCTTTTTTCAAGGGGTACCACTTGCTTTTTGGGTAAAAAAAAACAATTTATCAAAAACCAAAAACAAAGCACCTCCGAAGCCATGGGGATTCCCCCTATGCCATTTGATACCAAGCGAGGTATTTTCTTCTTGGACTCCCGGAGCCTGGCGCAGCTTGGGCTTGCCGGGAGTTATCCTGCGGCCGCGACGCGGCAAAACGTGGCGCTGGGAGGGCGGTTCTGAGTTTCAATGGATTTTTCGAGACTGAACCTGGGCTGCCCGTTTTCAGATCAGACGCTAAAAGTTTAACTCTTAGTGGGTTAAAGGGAAACTACCACTAAACACTAAAAGGCAAAAAGGCAAAGGAACTGGATGGCTGTGAAACACCAAGGATCCACTTGGGAAGAGTTGCCTTGTGACAAACAAGCTCAACTGGAGAGTCAATTTGCCAGAGGCCTTTGGAAGTTCAAGCGAGAAAGAAATGGCGCATCAAGAGCGGAACCGATTTGTTCAAATCCGCAGGTGAGATGCTTCAAGGGTTAGTTGTCTTTCTTGCTTTTCTTTTTTGGGCCGGGCGGATTGCGGTTTCCGTTTGGTTCCCTTCAAAAACACAGACACAGGGGTAGCCTCAACAAAAAGACTGACCCGTGCCATGTGTGAAGCCATATATGCCCCCCTGGTATGAAGCCCTGGCAAGGTTGACTACCCATGAAACATGGTTTAATTGAGGGAAACCCGCCAAAGCTTGAATCCCCACCAAAATGATGCCCACCAAACGGTACCCATGTGGCGCCTCGCTCGTTCCCTGTCCATGATGAATACGTAAACTGAGAGCGCATCTTGGGTGAACAATACACAGAAAGTCAGTCGACAGCACGCTTCCTCCTGCTTGGATGGCCTGGTCTTCTCAGGGACTTACAACCATAGGCTTTGGTGGGATACAACCGGGGTTACTAACCGCTTAGCTAACTCCCAGACCATCGGAGCCAAAATCAAAACCGATCATTATCAAAATGGTCTACTTGGTCCTCCAGTAGAGAGGTTGGAATAAGGGTACCCTTTTTTCTGTGGTCTATTTTAATAGGGGAACCCGCCCCAAAAAAATGGCAAACGGGCACTACTGGGAGACCTAGTCTACCTAAAACCATGCAAAATCAAAAGGCGTCTCCGCAACTATTTCCGGCTGGGACCTCTTACCCTTCATCTACCCCGGGTTTTGAGCAAGTGGCTCATCTAAGTACGTAAAGGGGCAGGGTACTTAGTATGTGGTTAGGAAGCCTGGTTATGTCTCCTAAGTGGGTTATAACCAGGCTAACTAACCACTTGCAACGTACCCTGCCCCTTTAAGTAGCGCACACCTTTGCACCGTAAAGCACAAGCTCCGCCGTGCTTGCGAGCTTGAGCCCTGAATGAGAACCGCACGAGGGGTCACCGGGCCTGGGTCAAAATATCGCGCCATGGCGCCAAAACCCACCAACATATGCCAGACAAATACTGACATGTCCAGAAAGATACTGTGGATGGAACAAAATCCGGCACCACCTTGAACCACGTTTGAAACCATGGGGGGCAGGCAAACACGTGGAAAGAAGGGTGGGGATATGCATACTGCAAGAGCTGGTGGGACAGAATAAGCCTCTCGATTCCCCAAGGACACATGAAAAGAAGCTGCGCGCTAAAGCAGTAGCGCGTGGCCAGCGCTCTCGTGGCGCCCCGAAGGGCTCCAAACAGCAAAACGACTCTGACCGACTCATCTTTCTCAAACTGAAAGACGTTGGAAGAAGCGCCCAAGAGCAGCCGTATGACCCCCCTCGGGTTCCAAGCACGACATATGTTTGGTCAAGGCCTCATACATGGATTCCTTGAATCACTAAACTGAGTCTAGCTCTGGTTGGCAAAAACCACTCCCCAAGGACAAAGGAACATGGCAAACGTCCGTTAATTTGTTGCGAAATCATTGAGGGGTAAAACAAGCCGACTATGATTTAGGTGAAATCCTGGAGATCCTGCATTTCCTATTTTGGAATTGCAACGCCTATAGATATACACCTTCTCGATATTGACAAACTGTATAGTGCTCCTATATGTGTATTTTAAACTGCAACATGATGACACAAAATAGTCCGAAAAGTAAACCTAAAATTTCCCAGGCGATTAGAGAGTTGCATGATTCCAAACAATCAAGTAAGACAAACAAAAGCACACAAACACGCAAAACACAGACACGCACACACACAAAAAAACAAACAAGCACAACCAACAAAAACCCACCCTAACTGGGAAAAAGAAACCTAGGTCCCCTTCCAGTCTTTAATTCTGATGAGCTACAAAGAGAACATGTAGCTATGGGGAAGGGCCCACATGGTACTGCCATATTGCCTCACCCCACCCACCACCCAACCCACAAACGCAAGCACAGCTAGCGAAACAAAAAAAAACAACACCGTAAACACATAACCAAGCCACCAAAAGAATAACATCAAACGAAACAACCAACACACCAAAAAAAGACAACTAAAAACATAACCAACACATCCAAACAATCCGGAGACAAATCCCCACACTTCGTCCCGTGCGCGGCAGACGCGGCAGACGCCGCAGACGCGGCAGACGCGGCAGACGCGGCAGACGCGACAGGCCTGGCATCCAGCTGCGGGCCAAGGCCGGCCTCGCGGCCGCGCGCGGACATCTGCAGCCCGGGGCCTGCCGGTGGCAGAGATGGATATGGCCATGGGTCGAAAGCCCGTATCCCCAGTGAACATCCCAATCCCCACTAAAGTAGACTAAAATGGGTGGTGCACCTACCCCAAAATGGTGCCATTGGTTTTGACCCACAGCCATATCACCTAATAATAAACACCCTAGGGAGCTTTCTTTCATTGGGGGACGGTTTATTATTCTTGAGAACGGATTGCTCTCGGCCAAAAAAGCTTTTTCCCTGCTTAAACATCACTCTACCAGGAACCTGGCCCCAAATCGGTCCAACAAATTGGTGCTCAACTTTGCTTCACCAAAGGAGCCCTGTGAGCCAGGGACATTTGTCTTACCTTCCCATGTGCGGACCACCGGAACATGAGCTCGCGAGTTTTCTGGCTAGAGTCCAGCGAGCGGAGCCCACTGGAGTCGCTCGCAATCAAAACCGATCGGTACCTTGCCCCTGAAAACTCCAAGCAACCTGGGGAAGCTCTCATCTTTTACAGACTTTTTTAGCCCAGGTTACCCAAAAAGTTGAGAAAAGTTGTGTTTAAGGTACTAAAATGGTCGTAATCAGAAGCATGGACAGGAGTACGAATGCGGATAGCCGCAGCTATTTATGGTTGGGATCGTCCCTTACTAACCTTCATCTACCCAGGTTTTAATTGTGGCTCACTTGCAAATTGATGTGTGTTAAAAAAAAAAAAAAAACGCCATTGCCTGCACATTTACTCATCCCTGAAGGCGAGTGACAATCATAACCCGGTACTCAAAGTAATGTTGCCCCTGGATTAATAAACCTCTGTTTGTTAGTATGGCGGTGTCCCTGGTAGTGAGGATTCAGACCACTTTGGGAGGGCCCCTCACCCGCATATTACTATAATAGGGGCTTACCCGGGGGCAACAAGAAATAACTCAAAAGGCCGCACCTAGAGTTGGAAGTCTGCAACTAACCTGCACTTTGGAGCAGCGAGTGAAGCTGATCAAGTGAGTTTCCCAAAAAGCGGTTTCGAAAACTCAAGGTCCGACCTAGACGCGGGCTGTGACACCGCACACTCTCTGCACCTCAACACCTGGCTGTGGCTCAAATAACATATACGAAAATGGCACCTTGGTAAATGGGACTAAAGACTACAACCTGCGTAAATCTGCGTAACCCTAGCTTTTCAATTTGGAGCCACCCTGCATCTCAATGCCCAAAGGACCCAGAAATACAAGGTGATCACATGGGGCCATGACTAAATATGGACCAAAATAGGAAAAACCAAAAACTTCAAGAGGTCGATTTGCTTTGAACAACTGAGCATTCGGGCACCCAGGGTGGCTGCCGAGAATGCTTTGCTCGCGCCGTCGCGCCGCTTCGCGCCGCTCCCTCCGCCTGCGGGGCCCTCTGCTCGTGTCAAGGGCACGGACACCGAGCCGGCTCCTCCGGACGTTGGTCCCGTCCCTCTCGCTGGTTTCGAGCCCGGTGGTCTGATGATGAACTTTCCATAATAGAGGACCCGCAAAACAGTCACAGGATCCTGAACTAGAAAAACAGTTTGTACAATAGAATACTGTTCATGAAGGAGGTCTAACATTAGGAGTCTCCTTCTGATCCTTTAAACACAAAGTTGGTCATGACCCAAATACATTGGACATGACCCAACTTTCAATGGGTCATGGAGACTTTCAGGTAGTTTCGCATGTACCCTTGCAAAAATCCAGGGTTCAAATCCCCAAACCAATCCAAGCCACTGAGGATCAACCTGCTACCCAAGGTTGACAAAGGAAATCAGTGAACTTCAAAGTTTCCTTGGTGCCCCCCGGTGAAGCGAATTTGGATGCCATGAGGTGTTTGGGTTATGGGGCGTCTTTGTTTGATACTGTTTGGTGGTTTCAAAGGAAAACCCAAAGGAACGCCACCACAAATTTGAGGGGGTCCCTAGAGAGAAACACACTCTATTGGTTGTTTCCTGCCGAGACAGACTCAATCCATGCCTTAGCCCACAATATGTTTTAATGGAAAGCTCCAAGAAAACGGGGGTCCCTAACGCAGCCTAAGGAACCCTAGCTCTCAACTACCCACCCTAAGGATTCCATACTGTTTTCAGCCCAGGACCTCTGGGCATGTAAGTTCCCCATGGTAAGATTTGTTCAAAGGATCGGATGAAAGGAGAGACAACAGCACCCGGGCACCTCTTGCATCAAAACCCCAGCCGGACAAACAAATGCCTTTCCTTTATGCCTGGACCGCACAACCTTCAAGAAGACACCAGCCAATTTGTGGCTTTCCGGGTTCAATTTGAAAAACCACCATTGTGTTTGAGGACAAGGAGATGCCAGCTATGGAGTTTTCCGCCAGAGGTTCCATTGAAACCCATTGCGTTTGAGGATCGCCTAGCTTTAAAGGTCTGGAGAGGTATTGGTTTGGTCTGCGTTTTCGGGGGCCTTTGGGAGTGTGAAATGCAACCGGCGAAGACCACACACACTTGAGGCATTCCCCCTTCCCGGGTACCTGGACCCTTACTACTGAAAAACAAAAACAAATATATGATATTGCAACCAGAATTCATGGTTGGTGGTTTTCCTCTTTTCAGGGTACCTGGAGATTCCATGACCCTTAAAACATGGGGTCATTACCCAAAATAATGGTTGGTCATCGACCCATTTTTAAAGGGTCAGAAGGAGACTCCAGGTACTGCTTGTTGTGCCTAGGTCCTGCAGTAGAGAGGATAGAATAAGGGTACCCTTCTTGTCTGTGGTCTATTTTGGTAGGGGAACCCTCCCCCAACAAAGGGTGAAAGGGCACTACTGGGGGACCTAGTTAAGGTTCTTTACTTCCAGGTGAATGACCATCCCTGTTCACTCCAAGTAATGGAACCTATGGCACGTGCCCCAAGGCTAAATGTGTCCCTGAAATACACGAGCCCTTCCTGGAGGGGAAGGTGCTGCCACTGCGTGTGAAACCAGCTTGGGGCTTGTTTCTTATTTAAAAAAAAAGTCGTATTAAACAAAACAACAAAAACTGAGAGCACCGCCCCTTCGTGTGGCTCTAGCTTTAACTGGATCCTCGGGGATGGCGCTCGGCGCTCATTTGGAGCCCCAGGTCCACCGTGAGCTTCTCGCGCTGCAGAGGTGCCTCCGCTCTCCGGTCGGCTCGCTCGCCCTTGAGCGGTTTCTGAAAAGGGGCCCGTTGGTCTCACTCACTTTCTGAGTTTGGCCCAAGAAGGTCATCATCTCACTGGCTGAGTGGATGGCCCAAAAAAAGTTCAAACTTTATAATTACCACTAAAATGGTCTTCCCAAAAAGTTTAAAGTTCATGAACTCAGGAAGTGAGTCATTTCTTTCCTAATACAATTCTAGGGGTTGATTCCGTGTCCATTCTTTTGAACCGTCGCTCTTTTCAAACACCAATCGCTGTTTGCCCGAGTTTTGGGTGGTTTTCCAGAAAGATTCGGATCCCTGGGTTCAGGAAATGGACATGGAAGCTACCCTTAGCTACCAAGCTCCAGCCCCAAAAGCGTGAAGTCCAACTCAGGAAGTAGTTGGCAACTCAAATTTGAAGGAAGAACCGAAAGAAAGCTAACCATTTTGGGTTCTGAATGGTCCCACATCTTCCCTGGTCCACAAAACAACTCCAGGCTGCATCAAACTCGCATGTTCAAACTTTATATAGCGGGGGTGTCTGTTTTTTTTGAGGGGACCTTTTTGGTGTGGTTTAACGGCAAACCAAGCGGACACCACTTTAGTGGGAATATCATGTTTTCCTGGTATGATAGGGTATGATGTCAACCCCTGGCCAGGAAACCCCCGGTTCTTAACGAACAAATCCAGAAACAGCGGGGTATTTGGATTCAGAACACATTCTATAGCTTAAGGTTACTAAATGATACATATGACATATGGGTGTGCGTTGTGTTTCCCTCGGGATGTAGGGGGCATGTTTCTTTTCCGGAAGACCTGACACATGCTCATGGGCCTTCCTTTCCCGGCCTTGGCATGGTAGCAACAAACCGTTTTTGGCAGCGCACACAAAATGAACCAAACAACAAAAACAACTGAAACACTGAAACCTCCACTTGATTTTTCGTCCACTGAAAAAAAACATAGTGATCGATTTTGTTTAAAGCCAACCAGGGGAAGTCTAAAATAGGTATTTCAGCAAATGGAAATAAACATGCCAACTACACAGTGACATGTTTTTTGGAGTTGGAATTGTTTGGAAACCTGGTTTGCCAGGGTAAATGCCACTCCCTTTTGCAGTAAAGGGGCAACATCATACCCTTCTAAAAAAAGGCCGGGCATCGAGTGGTTCTGGGGGCACCGTGAAGCTTTGTTGGTGCAAAGGCCGCGGAACCAATGAGTTAGATCTTAGTTCTTTGTTGAGCCAAGGTAACCTCAGATTGGCCAAGACAAAGTCACCAAATCGTGGTTGAAACTAGAATGGCAAGCGCCCAACAAGACAAAGGTCTTTTTAAGTGAGAACATTGCCACTATGGCTTAAAATACTCACTTCAACTGCCCTGTCCGTCAGGGGTCCCTCCATGAGGAAACTGATCTTCCAAGCACCTCCCACAGGTGCCATGTTAGCTGGAATAAGGGCAACCGCGGAAGCGAATGCCCCCAAAAGCACACCAACGCTAGGTTCTCCAGTAGATAATTATAATAAATTAATACCCTTTTTGTTCCCTAGTCTATTTTTGTAGGGGAACCCTCCCGCCAAAAAAGAAGAAAGAAAACTAAAAGGGCAGCAATTGCTGGGGGACCTATGGACCTCCGGGGTTGCGAATCCCCGAGTGGAAGGCGCCGAGCGACGCGGTTCCCGCCGCCAAGCGCCAACTCGACAGTTCGAGTTCGAAGATCCCGGCCCCAAAAATGATTGGTCGTTACCCAAATTAATGGTTGGTCATTCACCCTTTTTTTCAGGGTCATGGAGACTCCAGGTTTATTTCTGGGCCCTTTGGGCAAGTGAGTCAGAATCAAAACCGATCGGTACTTAGATGGTCGTAATCCCAGAACCATGCTTCAAGAATTCAGAAGGCGGAATTCCGCAGCTATTTCTGGCAAGGGGATTGTCCCTTACTAACCTTCATCTATCCCCGGGTTTTGAGCAAGTGGCTCAAGTCAGGTTCCTTTCAAGCGCGTGCCTTGAGTCTCCGTCTGTCAACAAAAATGAGGTCATTACCCAAAAGAATGGGGTCATAAACCCATTGTTTAAGGGTCATGGAGACTCCAGGTGCGTTTCTTTGGTGTTTTTCAGTACCTAACCCAGTGCTTCCAGGCGCTTGTCACTGTAGTAGGTAACCCTCCTGTAGCTTTTTACCTCTACGTCTCGCTATGGATGATTTCGCTTGGTTACCTACTATAGTATATAGTGGTAACTAAGCTATCTCCAAAACTAAAAAGCTGCAAACATGGAATATTTCTGGAGGCTTTGCTTCTATTGTTCGCCTTCGTTTTACAGGGGTTTTCGCCCCCATTCCTCCCGAATTACATGTTCTGGAGGAGTCTTGGGGATCCTCCCGGATTCACTGGGTGAGCCTGGTGCCAGCTCCGGGGACACCAACGTAATGGTGACCCCCCATATTTCATCAACCAACCAGTTGTTTCATGAGGGGGGTGGTTTTGGCCCCAAAAGTGGTCCGATTCCCCACGTTTCACCCAAAAACACCCCCCATATCAAGTAAGCAGGTTTGTTGATTCATTTTTGGGGTCAACATGAATTAGACCGTCTTTATTTGTTCGGCACCGGTCGAACCCAAACTCACGTGACTTTATGTGTTTAAGACCCCCAGAAAAAGAATCCAGTAGTGATAAATTCCTTTATAAACCACTAGGTCCTCCAGTAGAGAGGTTAGAATAAGGGTACCCTTTTTTCTGTAGTCTATTTTAGCAGGAGAACCCTCCCCCAAAAAAAAGGGTAAAAGGGCACTACTGGGGGGACCTACACCAACATGGGACGAATCTCAAGCAAATGAAAAGTGAGTGGATTGGCCACTTCTGTGAATTTCTTGGGAGGCCAAGCGCCCCGAAGAGACGCGAGCGCTACGCTCTGCGAATCCGATCGCCTGGATGACATCTGCGTGGACCGCCCCGAACAGCGCCAGCGCCAAGCGCCACATCGCCTACGGAACTTAGGACTAGGTCCTCCAGTAGACAGGTTTAGAATAGGGGATTTCAACCACTAAACCACAAGAAGCAAAAATGTAAATAATTTCCCAACAACATCCATGTTAGGGGGGGGGTCTCTAAGGAGCCTAAGGGTACCATTTTGTTTCTGTAGTCTTTTTTCCTGTAGTCTATTTTTCGGGGAACCTCCCAACCAAAAAAGGGGTTAGAAAGGGCACCTAGCTGGGGGACCTAGCCCATTGCCTCCCAGCTTGAGTGCACAAAACCTAAGATGCTCATCAGATGCTCAGATGCTCATTTGTCCCAATCTAAGAGTTCCTCCCGAGCTTGGGGTCTCCGCATCCCTGCGCTTGCGATCGCGTGTCTTAGCTTGAAGATTGATTCTCCATGACTTGTTTTGTTCGGGATGCCCGGCTAGAACTCACGGATTTTGTTTTTGGGCCCCCCTTTGCCTTAGCAAACTGGGTACACAAAACACACCTTCAGATTCCAGGTAGAATGTCTGGCTTCGTTTGGGACACGTCTATGGTACTTAAAGAGCGGCGAATCCCACCACTGCGGAAGCTTTCCAGTATCGTCGAAGTTGAAGAACGTCGGAAAGGACATGGATTTCCAAATGTCACAAGAATTCAATCACCTCAAACTAGGGATCCCCATGTAAAGAACCTCCGTATATAGGATGAGCTCGCCATAAAATTGAGGAGATGAATGCTCTTGTCCCTTGTCCACGGCACTATCTCAGAGAAACGGCATCAATGAACACTTCAGCACTCAGAGCTGCCAATTCAAGGTGGGTTATTGATGTATTGCAAGTGGGGAAGAAACCCATTCAGCACTGAGCAATTCAACTACAGCAACCCAACTGGCAAATCATCCTATGCCTTATCCAACAACACGTCATGACCGACGACCAATTCCCATGCAGCATACCAAAACAACTTGGGCAAGCCAAGTAGAATCAACTAGAGGGATGCTCAGTGGAGTGTATGTACTACTTCACCACGACAACGTAAGCCTTGCCTCTGCAACAAACCTGTACAACGTGGAAATTGTGAGTCGGAACCCTTTGGAGGGTCGCGAGCTGATTCACACAAACAGATTGTGGTTGACTTGAAATATCTAGGGCATTAGCCACCTACATGGAAATGCACTCCCTTTGTAAGAGGAACATAGTCTTGCCAAAGTACTCGTTTGGTTCCATGTATGATGGAACTTGCGTGTTCGGCCAAGTTAGTAAGATGTTATATAATAACCCAAGTTCTAACCTGCTTATAAGTCCCCCTGAGTGGAGTTAGCCCTGTTGTTCGTGGGTCGTTTTACCCAAGTGGCCAACCACTTTCTAACTTGGCCAACCATCCAAGCAGCAGGTCCTCCATGCAAGTAGCGACCCTTTAACAAGAAAAGTACGCTTTATTAGTTCCCGAAAAGTACCCTACAAAAGTTAGATTATCTTTGAAATCCCAACTTCGCTCTGCCCAGCTCCCCTCTGGGCAGGCGCACCATCAGCGGCCCTTGCGTTCCTTGGTACGCGTTGGACGGAGGCCATGTGAAGACGGCTTCCAAGGAGCCCAAGAACTCTCAACAGCTGGGGTTGTCAAAGTTAGATGGTCTTTTTGCTATCTCAGCTACCCTCCGATTTGTGGTTGGGATTGGTGCTTGCCCTTTACAAGAACAAGTTCTTCACATCCACAAACCAACAATGCAATTCAGGCGACCTGCGGTGGGGTACAAAAACACGGCCAAACTTCCACCTGGTCCCCGTGGAGCGAGGGGAGAATCTCCTAGTGGGTTAGTCACTCAAATTTCTTGCCCGAAGCATCTTGCGAAACCTTCCCCTTCAATGGAGGGTTCAATGATGCTTCGGGTGCAAGATTCACTGCTTACAGGACATGGACAACATAGAAAGAGCGAGAGAGAGAGAGGGAGAGAGAGAGAGATACAGAGAGCGAGAGAGAGCCAGAGAAAGAGAGGCCTCCGGCTTTGTCGGAAGTTTTTTTCGCAAATGAAGCTGTGAAGGCTGGATATGTTGAGCGAACCTCGTCAGTCCCCATTGCTCCTCTGCGCATTTGGCCATGTGTCAAAATCCAAATCGTACCTCCAGTGAACTTCCCGATCCCCACTAAAATAGGTTCTAAAATGGGTGAATTCACCTACCAACCAAAATGGGATCCCAAAACGGTTTTGACAACCACGTTGCCATTTCGCTGAAACACGAAGTGTCAAGGGTCTGCCTCTCCCCCGTCAAGTGCAAGGCGAGATGCCTCTTTGAACTGGGCGGCCCGTTTTCAGATACCCCGCTAGTGACTAACTTTTGGTGGGTTAAATTCGGAAACTACCACTAAACACAAGGACAAAAAGCTAAGGGGACACTAAAAGGACAAACAGCTAAGGGGACACTAAAAGGCTAAACAGCTCAGGAACCGGATGGCTGGGAGCCACTGGAGCCACCACCAAGTGAAGAGTCCGATAAATTCAACATGCGGAAGGCGGATAGCCAGAAAATGGCACACGTGACCAAACACACACCCGAAGGGTTCCTTTCTACCTAATATTTCCGGATTTGCGAAACCATCAAAACAGTACATATGAGTCACAATCAAAACCTGGTACAAAAATGGTGAACCCAAAACCATGTAAAGAATTAGAAAGCCGGAATTCCGCAGCTATTTCCGGCTAAGACTGCCCCTTACTAACCTTCACCAATCCCCGAATCGGTTTTTATTGGCTCATATGGGGTACGTGGACCCCGCAGGGATGATGCGGCAATCAAACGCCCGGATTCGGCTTTGCTTCCTCGACAAACGTCACCAAATCTGGCCAATGACCGGCTACGCGGGACATCTTCAATCTGAAACTACACGGGCCTCGGTCAAAATTGAGGGAGATTGGACAAATTCATGAGTCCATCTGTTTTTTGTGCGACATTTGACATGGGCCATGGTCAAAAAATCCCATGGCCTATACTTAGTGGGTGGGTGGCTGACTTGTCAAAGTTCTAAACCCGCTTGCTATCAGCTTCCCGCAACTTCGAGGTTGGATTGGCGGTTTAGGTTGGATTGTCGGTTTCCCCTTAGCCCTCCACAAGAAGGGCTTATCCAAATCCAAATCCAACATCCAATCCACCTAGTACTTGGATTCCCAATACTTGGTGCTTGGATTGATGGTTTAGCGTTTTGGGGGTCCCATTTAAAAATTATCCTCTGTAACCATGGATTCAAATCCAAATCCAAATCAATCCAAAGCTAAAAGTTGAAATTTGGGAGTTGCCTAAAACCAAAGTCCAACCATACCTGGAGTCATGACCCTTTAAAAATCAACGACCAACCATTATTTGGGGTAATGACCAACCACTTTTTAAGGGTCAGAAGGAGACTCCAGGTACCTGAAATTTGGAGTCGCCCTAAAGACTACGTTGCCGTCTCGCCCTCCGAAAAAAAAGTCCAAGGCGCAACTACCGGATCAGCGGCCAAAAGCCGGCCGCGGCAAGATTGAGCCGAGTTGTGCTGTGCAGCGAGTGTCCAGCCCGAAAAAAGCTGCCGACAACGTCTAGGTCCTCCAGTAGAGAGGTTAGAATAAGGGTACCCAATTTTGTTCTGTATAGTCTATTTCAGTAGGGGAACCCTCCCCCAAAGAAAGGTAAAAGGGCACTGCTGGGGGACCTAGACTTAGATCGCCAATGGAGTTCCATGCATCCTTGTTTGATTTTAAAGGGGAACCCTGAACCCGTTCTGAGTGAAGGGAACAGATCAACACTGGTGAGGGGGTACTAACTTATTGGCATGAGTGTCAGTCAAATTCATTAGTTCACCAACCAACATACATCATTCCTATAAAAGGATCCTCGGGGAAATGTGAGCCCACTCTTAGCTCAAATCTCTTCTGTCTCATTGTCATCAGTGGATTCTCCCTAAGCCAAGGGTTGAATGTTGACCTCAGCTCCTGCAGAGATTGGCCTACCTGGCGTCGAAGCCTTTTGACCCTTAGAAATTCCAGGGGTACCTTCCATTTCCATTCTTTCCAGGGATCCTTGTTTCTGGAATATGGCCCAGAAACCCAGGGAAAACGGATCCGGTTTTGGGAAAGAACGTTGAACAGAATGGGGAATGGCAACCCATGTTTGAATCGGGAGAAGACTCCAGCTAGGTTCTCCAGTAGAGAGGTTAGAATATGGCTACCAACTTTTTTCTGCTGTCTATTTTAGTAGGGGAACCCTCCCAACCAAAAGAAATGGTGAGAAAGGGCACCTAGTTGGGGAACCTGGTATCAGCGAGTGAAACAAGCGGCTGCGAAGCGAGCCCAACGTCTGCCTCCCCCACCCCCCAGGATCGCTCCAACCATCCGATCGTCGGCAGAGATTTTCCCAAGTACATCTAGGTCCCCCAGCTAGCTGCCCTTTCTGACGCTTTTTGGGTTGGGAGATTCTGTTCCCCTACTAAAATAGAGTGCAGAAAAAAGTTGGGCCCCTTGTGCTAACCTCTCTACTGGAGGACCTGGAAATTGAAGGGAAACCGCTCAGTTCCCGACCATTCCACGGTCATGCATATAGAAGCCAACATTTGACCCAGTCGGAGAAGCCTCAAGTGCGTGATTTTAAGGGGGCTTGGTTAAAATGGACAGGAGGTTTGCCTTTGATAGGGTTCCTTGTATACCCTGGCTACCTGAACTGGAAGCACTGGGCATGGACAACCCGATGGTCAATTTGGGTTTGACGTATCGAGCCCCTGTGGAAAGTGAGTCAGTCCCAAAACCTGCAAGAAGAATTTGACCCTTGGGGGCCGGCCTGACGTTGGGGTCCTGAAATCGGCACATTTTGCCAAAGCCCCGCGATCATAGACACCGAGAGGAAATTCTAGGTGTACCCCTCACACACGCAACTTAGTGTGTCCCTTAAGTAGTTGTACCTCTGCCTGGAGTCTCCATGACCCGAATAACAAATGGTTGGTCATTACCCAAAATAATGGCTGGTCATTGACCCAGTTTTACGGGTCACGGAGACTCCAGGTGGAATTTCAGGCACCGTGAAAGTTGGTTGTTGATCTCAAAGTAGCACTGGCGAAGCCAAGGGTCCCCTGACCCCTAGCGGCCTACTGGCATATTGTTGTCCAGAGTGCATAAATCATAAACTTACGCCGTACCCCAAATACCCCGCTCTTTTCAGGGTATGATGTCGACCTCCAGGAAATTCTAGAAGTTAGCCAAGCAACCAAGCCTGAGCTAGTGTCGTAGTGTTCAGTAGAAGTTCTTGAGGGGTGTCCAAGTTTCTTTAGCCAACCTAAGCTGAGATTTCAACGAGGTGCCTTGTGTTTCAACTACAAAACTTGGCACTCACATCCTGAGTGATGTAGTCACTAGAACTGTACACTGTTCTTTTGCCACTACCTAGAGTCTCAAAAACCTGTAAATTTGTCGTGCCCTAGTGGAAACATCATGTTTTTTGGTGGGTATGACATTTTTAGAGGTGTTTGGGTCTCCTGGTAACCGGGGTATTCCACAAAAAAAAGGTCGACGACTTTGACCAAAAGAGCGCGGCGCCTCGTTGGTTTGCTTCTCCTCCCGTAGGGCACTGGCGAGGTCTTGCTTGGCCTGCGGCACTCTTCTGCGGAAAGCCAAGGGCGGTTTCGTGTATCATGAGAGTGGAGGGGGGGGAAGGGTGGAGCCCAGATCAGCCCTTATTAAGCTCTGAATGAGGCCTTCATGAGCGTACCTTTTTCAGGCAGAGAAAGAAGTCCGCTTCTTCAGTATCTCGGAGTCACATGAAGCTAAGAACGAGGACGAAGCTGAGCTATCAGCTATCATGTTAGTGCGCCTGCATATTCCACCCAGTTCTTCCAGTTGCCACTATAGCGGGTAACCAGAAGTTTCCAACCAGCAAATGGTGGGTGCTGCGACTTTGTGTCTTTAGAAGAGAAGCCAAATGGGTCTGTCTTTTTGTAAGGATGCCCTCGTCTTCTTTGGTTTAAAAAGGAACCCCATGGGGAAACCGCGATGTGGGATGGGTGCCCCGCAAAAACGACACCCACATGTCCAGTCTCCCATGAGAAGACTTGGCCGGAACGCAACACAGATGTCACGCTTGCTGGCAAGTTTTGACCACGAACTGTGCAAAGGGAGCTGTTTTTGTTGACCCCACATTAATCAACCCCAGTTTATGAATAGGGCGGTGTCACTGAGAAATCAGACCACTTTTGGAGAGGTGTTCCTCCACGCCGTTGATTAATTTTGGGTCAACATTCCCACTATAGTAGGGCGTCTTTTGATCCCCGGAACATGGCGGTGTTCCTTTTGGCTTTCCTCAAAACCCGCCAAAAAAAAAGGCGCACCGGGCGCCCTCAAAAAGGACCCGCCCATAGCAGGACATCTGACACAGCTCCCTGATGTCTCAGGAAAAGACCATGTCCTGGAAGCTTCCAGGGGGGGTTGGTTGCAGGGTTTCTTTCTGCAGATGGCTATTTGGTTGGATCTTTGGACATAGGTCTTTGGGCATGCAGATGATTTGTCCACTGGACCCAACAAAAGTAAAAAAAAAAAAAAAAAAGTGCAGAGGGGTCAACTGCGACCAAGTCTTGCGGTGGGTTAACTGTATGGCTCAGTGAACGCCCGAAGCGTGGAACAGACGGACGCAGTTCAGTCGATTCTGCCCTGTTTCTTTGGATTCAGGGCCAACCTAGAGTCTCCTTCTGACCCGAATAAAAAATGGTTGGTCATTACCTAAAATAGTGGGGTCATTGACCCATTTTTCCAGGGTCAGAGGAAGACTCCAGGTAGACTGGAGAGATCGTCACGCCGGAACTCCAGGTCGCCTTTTCGTCTCACGCCAAAGTCTGGGGCTTCGGAAGTTGGGCCCACGCCTTCGGAACTCGGCCAACTTCCCGCCTTTTGAAAGACTTTGTGTGTGAACCCACGCGGGACCCAGACAACAGGAGGTATGCGTATACCAACACCTGGAGTCTCCTTCTGACCCGAATAACAAATGGTTGGTCATTACCCAAAATCATGGTTGGTCATTGACCCATTTTTTCTGGAGTCACGGAGACTCCAGGTAGCTTCTTCAAAATGTGGTCTAAAGGCAGTCGGCATTTGGAGTGGGAAAGAGCAAGTGGCCATTTGGCAACCCAAAGAAAGGCAACCAACTAGCCATAACGCTTCGCCTGGCATTGGTTGAGCAAACGCAATTCTCTACCGGAAATGGGGCGTGTGCCCAATGTTGCTTCGTTTACTGTAGATGACTGTGAATGTTGACCGTTGCTCAGGAACATGATTGTGCATTGGTGTGATTTCGGATCAGTTCTGTGATACACAGCAAGGGGCCGATGTTCCACAGCCATCTGCCTACTTTACGGCCTTTTTTGGTGAGCTCACCGATCAGGGGTAACACAAGCTTAGTCGGGGATCCGATTCTTAGTTCAGGGTTTGCATAATTATGTTTGTCCCAGTGCTTCCAGTTACCACTATCATAGGTAAGCCTTCGAGCCTTCGGCATGGCTGCCTCCGAGTGTTACTTCGTACAATTCGTTACCTACGAGTGGCACCTTGGCATATTTGTAGGTCGTGGGGTCAACAGAATCATCTCTATGAAGTCGGCATGCATGTTGATCAAAAGGTCCGGTAAACATGGGATGATTTGGGGGTCATAAATGCTACGCAGAAGCCATATTTGTGGAAATGCAGTATCGAAGTCAGAGGATTAAACCAACGTGGTCTGAGAAAAGATTTGCTTTGAAAAGGGTAGACACGTCCCTAAGTAAGCAATGCATTGAAGGAGCATATTGCTTATTTAAAGTGTTTCTAGTATTTAAGGTGCTTTGGGCTCTCTGACATATATGTATTATATATACATATATATATATATATATTCATATACATATCTCATCGGTCTGAAAGACAAGATACCGTCTCATGGTGGGTGGGTGTCGTTGCACCCGGTTCCCGTTCACCGGCGGCTTCCGGGGTGTTCGACGTCGCCTTGAATAGCTCCACCGAGATCTTGCTGATCTTCTCGGCGTCCTGAATCCCCACAATCACAACCAAAATGTGAAACCTCCCTTCCATTTGGTTGTGACCCCCGGGAAAAAAAGAACAGTAGTGATAACTTCCTTGTTAAACTAACATGGGAACATACAACTGAAATCTAAGTGTTGATTGCGTTTCCATTCCCAACCATCCTTCTTTTCGAACACCGGATCCGTTTCCCCCGGGTTTCCGGAGGTTTCCTAGAAAGATCCGGATCCCTGGATTCGGAATGGAAATAGAAGGTAGCACTCGAAAAATGGAAGGAGAAACCTGCGGGCGTCGCATCGGACAGATTTCACGTCCTCCTGGTTCTGCTTCAGCAGGTCTGCGATCTGGCGAATCGGTCCAGCTTTGATCCAAGGACATCGGGCAGGATGTTGGGGGTGGTTTGAAGCAAAACCTGGAGTCTCCTTCTGGCCCGAATAAAAAATGGCTGGTCATTACCCAAAATAATGGTTGGTCATTGACCCATTTTTAGAGGGTCAAGGAGGCTCCAGGAATCAAGAGGGGACACCAGCCAATTCGAAGGATGTGGTTTTGTTCAGCTTTGGGCCCGAATTTACCAGGGCCATCTATTCTTCCAACACACCACCTATGGTTGCATAATATACAAAGCATCTCCGGCTCTCCAAGAAAATCACCTTATACCGCGCAGTGCACGTCACCCGTGATGCAATCGAGGCCCGACCAAAGCATGAAAAACACAGAAGAAGGTATACATCGAAACATAGGAGAAATCCTAGAGCAAGCCACAGAAAGTTACCTATAATATTTTATACATGTTTTGGCTTGCCTGGAACTGGCTGGGTCAGCCATGGGCTTTCCATGGGGCCTTCTCACGCCTTTCTCTCCGGCTGTCCTTTTTGTGAGAAACCCGTGCAACATCCAGCTCACCCCTGGAATGGGGTTGCCTCTAGGGGAACCCCAAAAACGGGTGGTTTAGTGTTGGTTTCCCAGGTACCTGGAGTCTCTTTCCGACTCTCGAAGAAATCGGTAGGCTTCGACTCCGATTCTCAAACAAAATACTCAAATTTATTCCTTTCCCCAGTGCTTCCAAAAGTGGTTGGACCAGTTCATCCCCACTGAATTCTGATGTCCACCATGGAACAAAACCCATCTAAACCAGTGTCATCTATTTTTAACCAGGCTCACATTAGAAGGACACCTGTGATTGCAAATACTAACCTACCAATGTAGCCTCTGTGTGGAACTACCAAGCTGGTGCTAGAAACAAACACACACAGCGAGAACTGAGCAAGAACCAACCAAAAACAACTCTTGGCAAGCATTCTGCACGTATATGCAACACCCATTGGCCCCTCGGTGCACTGCGTGATGCGGGCAAACTGGTGTGTCCACATCAAGTAGTCGGACCAGTGGATTTCCGTGCGCCGTGAATTGGTAGTTGATCTCAAAGTAAAGGCATCAAGGGCACCTCTGGGAAAATCAAGCCCAGTGGATCTCAGTTGCCAATATAGAAGGTATCCAGACATGTTCCATGTTTATTTATTGCGGGTGTTTTTTTTGGCTACCTACTATACAGGGAAATGGAATCAGAGGAAAGGGTCGCGAGACCCCCGCCGGCCGAATGGGCGAGAGCATTTCCCAAAGTGTTTTAACCATAACTTACCCCCGCAACCTCCCAGTACTCACATTGTTAGTTGGTATGATGTCGAGCCTTTACCAAACAGTTGCCGTGGAAGGCTAGATTTTCCAAAAAGTGCCCTTACTTCACAGCCCTTCGCATGGCTGCAAACGTGTGGGTCTTATTTGCAGCTCACCTTGGAGAAAAGAAGCGTGGAGACCCGGGAAGTCCTTCGAACGTAGGAGAACAAGGTCACTACTGGAGGTCGGGGTTTAGGGGACCCCCAAACATGGCTCCTTTTTCTTTCCTTTGGCTTAGAGTACCAACTCTTTCTTCTGTAGTCTATTTGGTAAGGGAACCCTCCCCCAAAAAAGGGTAAAAGGGCACTACTGGGGGACCTTGCTTTTGTAACCAACCACAACGGGTACCTGGAGTTTCCATGTCCCCTTGAACATTGGGTAATTACCCAAAGGAAAGGGGTCATGACCTTGTGTCGTCTTGAAACCCAGATACCAGTATAGCAAGCAACCAGCTATTGTTTCCTCTTGGCTTTTAAAGGGGTGGTTCCCTTGTTTGCCTACTATACAGGCCAATGGATCCACTTCGCATTTTTTTGTTGGGGTTAGAAGGGTTTTTTGTTGTTGTTTTTTCTGGTTGGGATGTTGTTGTTTGTTTGGTTGGGCTACGAACGGAGAGCCATCTGCGCGTTGTGAAACAGTTTCGCCTTGAGCCCGCGGTGGTCTGAGAGCACCTCCTCGATTGTGTTGTAGAAGAGATCCTGGGTTCACAGGGTGAGACTCATATGGATTTTTCCATTCTTTGCCGGGGCGGGGGGTCATATGGATTCTTTTTCTTTCTTTTTTTTGCGTGGGGGGGGGGAGGTCCACAAATATAGTGTATAAGATTCCAATGATATGGATTTGTGTTGTTTTTCCCGTATGTTGCCGGGGGGGGGGGTTCAACAAATATAAAGTGTAAGATGCCCGAAGATGCCAACCATGGCAAGCAAATAAATGCGTGTTAGCGGGATACAAACAGGGATTCTCAAACAGGAATTGGCTCCCCAAAGGTCCCAACAAAAATCTTCCTTGAACAAAACAGGTCATACGCAATGAGAAACTCTCAAATGCCTCCATTCGCTTTTTCGTCCCCCGGAAATAAAAAATACTTCCAGCAGTGATAGATTCCCTTTAACACCAACAAGGGAAATTAAACATGTTCTTAACCAAATGGAAGAATGGGTATCAACGGACGTTCCCGGAGGCGTTTTGAGGAGCCTGTGCCAGCGATCCGTCGTTGCCGTCTTCCGCCCCCCCCCCCCCCAATGAAAAAAACAAACTTGGCCCAGCGCTGGGCCCAAAACTAAGTCATTTTCCTCGGTTGCTGCGACCCCTCAAAAAATTAAGCTTTTGCGGGTCCAATGGAACATCCTCTGCTTCGCAAGAAGTTAAAGTCCAAAGATCCAACCAAATAGCCATAAAGGCCCAGTGGATCCCAGGCACGCCTTAGTAGATGGTAACCTTCCGATCCATGTTCTGGGTTACAGGGTAATTCCCTTCATGCTAAACCTGGACATGGAATCACTGGCTTGTACCAATTAGGTAGCCCTTCGATCCATGCTCCTCTGGTTAAAGGATGGTCAAAGGAAGTTTAACAAGAAACTTCCGTAGTACTGGAACTAAATGAGCTAGCTGCTTTGACATATAGCTATGACAGGTAGCTAGCATGACAAATAGATAGCTTTGACATATAGCTAGCTTGACAGATAGATAGCTTTGACATATAGCTAGCTTGACAGATAGATAGCTTTCCAATAGGCTTGCATGACAAATAGATAGCTTTGACATATAGCTAGCTTGACAGATAGATAGCTTTCCAATAGGCTTGCATGACAGATAGATAGCTTTGACATATAGCTAGCTTGACAGATAGATAGCTTTCCAATAGGCTTGCATGACAGATAGATAGCTTTGACATATAGCTAGCTTGACAGATAGATAGCTTTCCAATAGGCTTGCATGACAGATAGATAGCTTTGACATATAGCTAGCTTGATAGATAGATAGCTTTGACATATAGCCAGCTTAACACGTAGATAGCTTTCTCAAGTATAGATTTCGTGGCAGGCGCAGCACTTTCGCAAGCACTCTCTGCGAGCTGGGGGATGGCAAGATGCAGAAAACGTTGGCGCTGTGCGTGAATTGGGCTTCCGGACTGTGCGCAAACCACCTCGGCTGCGACGCCTGTACGGAGGCGGTCTCGGAACGGTCTCGGAACGGTCTCGGAACGGGTTCGGAGACGGGCCCATTGGCACGGCCGCGCGAAGGTTTCGCAAGGTTTGAATTGCGTGGCAGGCGCAGCACTTTCGCAAGGTCAAGTATAGATTTCGTGGCAGGCGCAGCACTTTCGCAAGGTCAAGTATAGATTTCGTGGCAGGCGCAGCACTTTCGCAAGGTCAAGTATAGATTTCGTGGCAGGCGCAGCACTTTCGCAAGGTCAAGTATCGATTTCGTGGCAGGCGCAGCACTTTCGCAAGGTGCTGCGTCCACTCTCTGCGAGCTGGGGGATGGCAAGATGCAGAAAACGTTGGCGCTGTGCGTGAATTGGGCTTCCGGACTGTGCGCAAACCACCTCGGCTGCGACGCCTGTACGGAGGCGGTCTCGGAACGGTCTCGGAACGGGTTCGGAACGGGTTCGGAACGGTCTCGGAGACGGGCCCATTGGCACGGCCGCGCGAAGGTTTCGCAAGGTTTGAATTGCGTGGCAGGCGCAGCACTTTCGCAAGGTCAAGTATAGATTTCGTGGCAGGCGCAGCACTTTCGCAAGGTCAAGTATCGATTTCGTGGCAGGCGCAGCACTTTCGCAAGGTCAAGTGCCAAATTCGTGGCAGGCGCAGCACTTTCGCAAGGTCAAGTACAAAATTCGTGGCAGGCGCATCACTTTCGCAAGGTCAAGTACAGAATTTGTGGCAGGTGCAGCACTTTCGCAAGGTCAAGTGCAAAATTCGTGGCACGCGCAGCACTTTCGCAAGGTCAAGTACAGATTTTGTGGCAGGCGCAGCACTTTAGCAAGGTCAAGCACACATTTGGTGGCAGGCGCAGCATTTTTGCAAGGTCAACTTTCGCAGCCGGGGCTCGAAAATCGCAACTTTTAAGTACGAAAGTAGTACGCGAAGTCAACTTTCGCAGCTGGGGCTTGAAAATCGCAACTTTTAAGTACGAAAGTAGTGCGCAAAGTCCACTTTCGCAGCCGGGGCTTGAAAATCGTAACTTTTAAGTACGAAAGTAGTACGCGAAGTCAACTTTCGGGGATTGAACATCGCAACTTTTAAGTGCAGAGAAAGATGGACTGATAGATAGATCAATAAACAGATATAGAGATAGCTAGAGAAATAGATAGAAAGAGATAGAGAAACAGAGATAGACAGAGATAGATAGATTTGTAGATAGATAGACAAATAACTAGCTAGATAGATAAAGAGATAGAGAGATAAATAAATAGAGAGGTAGATAGATAGATAGGAGATAGAGAGGTAGATAGATAGGTAGATCTATAGATAAATCGCAACTTTTAAGTACGAAAGTAGTACGCGAAGTCAACTTTCGCAGCTGGGGCTTGAAAATCGCAACTTTTAAGTACGAAAGTAGTGCGCAAAGTCCACTTTCGCAGCCGGGGCTTGAAAATCGCAACTTTTAAGTACGAAAGTAGTACGCAAAGTCCACTTTCGCAGCTGGGGCTCGAAAATCGCGACTTTTTAGTACGAAAGTAGTACGCGAAGTCCACTTTCGTAGCTGGGGCTCGAAAATCGCAACTTTTAACTACGAAAGTAGTACGTGAAGTCCAGTTTCGCAGCTGGGGCTCGAAAATCGCAACTTTTAAGTACGAAAGTAGTACGCGAAGTCAACTTTCGGGGATTGAACATCGCAACTTTTAAGTGCAGAGAAAGATGGGTAGATAGATAGATCAATAAACAGATATAGAGATAGCTAGAGAGATAGATAGAAAGAGAGAGAAAGAGACAGAGAAACAGAAAGAGAAAGAGAAAGAGAAAGAGAGAAAGAGAGAAAGAGAGAAAAAGACAGAGAGAAAGAGAAGCAAGGGGCCAAGGACAGTTCTCCAAACTATAGTTGTTCACTGCTTTGAAACTTCCGCCCCCCGGCTCTGCCGGACCTTACTTGTAACCTAGGGGAATGGAATCACAGGTCATGGCGCCGACAATCCTTGCTCAATGGTTGATTAAAAACGTTCAAAGCAAGCAGACTTGTGTGCAACCCAGGTGAATACCCCAAGCACACGACCTCTATGTAAGAATTGGCAATATTCGACCAGGAAATGGCTGATCAGTCAATCAAGTTACAATGGACAGCCCACAGCGAAATGGATCACAATCAAAAGGGTGTATGGAAGGAGTCTAAGTCTCACTGAAGCCATGTTAAGCGTTGATATCTATGTGCACCTTGTTTGCATTGGGACTGGGCTATACTTAGCTTCCACTGCATACCCAAGTATTGCTCGTTGCTCAATTGCAACAAACACCTCACAAAATATATTATCAATTACGTTCAACGCCCATTTGCAATTACCTGGAGTCTCCATTACCCTTGAAAATGAGTCATGACCCAAAATAATGGTTGGTCATTGACTCATTTCTTTTAAGGGTCAGAAGAAAACTCCAGGTAGGTTCTAAGGAAGGAGAAAACTCGAGGTAGGCTCTAAGGAAAGTTGTCAGCTTGAAAACACAACCCGCATTGCTTGGAATTTCAACTCAGAACCCTTGCACACATAGTGGTGCACACATAAGTTTCATTTGCATGAGGCCAGCGGTCCACAATTTTGGACATATAGCTATGCACATGTGCATATATATATATATATATATATATATGTGCATATAGTAATGTAGTTGTGGTACATGTATACATATATATATATATACGTTTCTATGTGCAAGGACTTGCAACGGTAATACAAACCCCCTTCCTTCCGGCCAATCCGACCCAACTCGACGTCCTGTTGGTGCTCGTCAATAAGACCCCGCAGCGTCCGCATCCTCAGTAAAACGACGAATTGCGCGGCAGCGCAAGCCAAGACACATATCTTGGTGGCTGCGACCCCTCTGCAAACATACAGTATGTTCACTTTTTGTGGGTTCAATGGAAGGTCCCACAAAGTTTTAACCGACAAGTTCAAGTCCAAAGATCCAAATCGCCATGAAGACTTCATTGGGCTTTCATGTACCCCGCCCTGAACGAATTTCTTGAGGTGTAAAACAGGGAAGCGGTCCACCGCTTCGGGGGCTTGAGTGGCTTACAATCTAGCCTACTAACAACTTACCAACTTGGCGACGAAGACACAAGTAAAGTGGGCCCTTGACAGTAACAGAGTCAACATCACTTAAGTTATACACGTTTCAATGGCGATGGAATCCACCCCAAAAGTAGAGCTTAGGGTTCATCGTGACACCCAAGGTTTGGAGAACAAGATCCAGGAAACTCATGCCGAAACACGTTCAGTTTGACGATTTCAGGCAAGCTGAGGAACCGGATGATGTCAAGCAACCGGATGAACCAAAACGGCAACAATCCTCTGATGCTCTGGGGACCGAAGGGATCGGGGCACTGGTCTTAAAAAATGGGTCAATGACCCCTTTTGGGTAATGACCCAAGGGTTGTGGAGACTCCAGGTTCATACATTATGTATCTTGAACGCACCAAAGGAACATATTTCGGGATGGGACCCTCTCGTCGTACCCCGCTCCCCCTGTGTTTGGGCACTGTGTGGCGCCTTTATCTGTGAGGAATTGTCGCCATCACCCTCCGTTTGGGCACTGCATGCCGCCTAACTGTGTCCAAAGACTTCGCAAAAAAGTGCTACGTCATGAACCAGGCCCATCTTTAGGAAGCTACGGGGGTAGGGTGAAAATAGATGCCACATTCTCTGCATTTGCGAAATGGGGATTCCATCATGGGATTCCCCAAGCCCAAATGCTGGAATAGTGCCGGCTGCCATCTATTTCACCCAAGATTCACAATGGCAAGAGAAGGTCATTGGCCATGATCTTCAATGGCAAACGGCGCACAGTCACTTGTGGTCGCCAGTTTCGCGTGCTATGACTCATGACTCTAGATGAGTATAGCTGACAATTCTGCCACACAAATGATAGGGGGGACCGCCCAAAACACTAACTAGGTCCTCCCGTAAACAGTTGGGAGGTTAGAATAAGGGTACCCTTGTTTCTGTAGTTCCCCTAAGAAAAGGGTAAAAGGGCCCTACTGGGGGACCTAGCTAATGCCCCCAGTAATATGAGCCCAAGACAAAAGTACATACGTCCCCAAGAGAACAAGACAAGGGGAAGCTGGGTCGCCGCTGCGGCCTCCCCCCCCTTCTCCTCCCAAAACCAGCAATAGACTGTATCCCCATCATAGTGACAACGACTCACCAAAAAAAACACAAACCAAAACATCTCTACTCTTGGCATGGAAGCAAAAAAACGCTGTTTTTTTGCACCCCCCCCAGTAAACATGAACAGAATCAAACAACTAAAAACAACAGAACGGTGAACCATGAGAAGGCAGGCGTCAGCCAAAAGCTCCCACTGGCTCAAGTGACTACCCGCACCAATTGGTGCCCAACCTCTCACCCCTTTTTTGGTTGGGAGGGTCCCCCTACTGAAATAGACGACAGAAAAACGTTGGTACCCTTGTTCTAACCTCTCTACTAAAGGACCTAGGTGAGCAATCCAGGCACCATAGATCCTCAATGCCCAAAAGACCCAGAATTGTTTCACATTTTGCGGAAAGGTCGATTCGTTTTGCGCCCCGCAGGGGATTTCGGCCTCAGCTTTGTTTGGTGACAAGCCTTGAGGAGGTGTGTGTGTGTGTGTTCTGGAATGATCAAAGATGTACAACCAAAGGCTGAATCACACTTATATATACATATACACACCATTTCAACCGCTCTACAAGATGATGTATACATGGGCATGTCATGTCTTGAGGCTTCCCTTCTAGTGTTGGTTTAAAGGAACGCCAAAGGAACACCGGCCACCTTGCAGGTTATTTTGTGACAAACCGATACAATAACTCTAATCTTACTGAGAGGTCAAGCTGTGTCCCAAGGGCTAGAATCTGTCAGATCGAAGGGCCTGCCAGTGTTGCTTTAGAAGAACTCATTCACAACAAATGGCGAAAATCACATGAAATATGATGTCCGCATTTCCAATACTTGTTTGGGCTGGGTAAAACACGATAGCCATGTTTTAGTCCTCACCAACACCTCGCAAATGAAAGTCACAGGAAGCATATGTTCCCCCAAAGTAGGTCCTTTTGAAACCTCGTTTCAGCTACTCGGGCTGTGGGATTCGGGGAACCAGTTCCGGGTTCTCCACGCTGGGGTATCCGATTCGCCAAGTGAGGAAGTTGTCGGAAACCGGGGCTGTATGCCACTTATGAGCTCCCTAGGTGGGGTTAACAACTGGTTATCAGGGGGTGACAAAACCCAAGTGGCGAACCACAGACACGAACTTGGCGAATCAAACATCCAAGTCGGCAACCTATAAGCCACTTGTAGCTTCCCCCAAGTGGGCCTAGCCTCGTTGTCAGGGGGCTGCAACCCAAGTGGCGAACTTACTAAGTTTGGCGAGTCGAAGATCCAAGTCCGCAAGGCACTGCTAGCTTTGTGGAGGCATCCTCGTTGTTGCCTGCGCGGATGTCAAACATGCCCAGCATCCAGTGAGCTCTCAGCCTGTTGGGTATGTAGTGACCGTATGTAGCCAGATCCGAGGCAGATTGGACATCATGACTGTCGCAAACCTCATGTTGAACTGAGACATCACGCCCCAGTGCTGGATGATGATCTCAGCAGCTTCGGGGTCGTTGAAGAACTCATGAATGATGATGATCTGCAGCAGCTCGTCAGGCCCTGCATCTACGCCAACCTCACCCGTGAATGAGAACCTCCAAAGGTTTCACCATAGCCGGTGCAAGGTGCGTGCACTTCAGGCCCAGGCAGAGTGTCGCACTTCACGCGGTCCAGGATGTCATAGCACATGTCTCGGATGTCCTCGAGGCTTTCAGCCCAAAGGGTTCGGAATTGGAAGTGAAAAAAGGCCTAAGCTTTTGGGACCTACCGGGCCAAAAAGGGAAACCCGAAAGGTTAAGAGGTCGGCTTTGAACTGAGTTTCGGTCAGGCTCGATTCCGCTGCTATCGTTTCCTACCTGAACTCATGCTACATGCCTTGCAAATTCACTACCTGTGTATAAGGACTGCTTGCCAGATTCAACATCATGAAGCACATCAGTGAAGCGTTGCTGCGCATTTGCTTGTTCATTGCGGGTACGCTTGTAGGTGTCTTGAGGCGGGTCCCTCTATTTCTTGTGCTATTGCGGATGGACAAAATCCTACACCAGTTTGAAACCATGGGAAACCATAGTTTGTTGGTATTTACACGGGGAAACATAATTCCAGGGATTCTGAGTTGGTGCAGGATTTCGTCCATCCCCAGGAAAGCCTTATGATAAATGGTGCTCCTAGCAGCCTAAAAATACAAGCAAACGCGGCACCAGCTGATGCGCTGTTTTGCTGTAGCAAAGGCTCACAAGGGCATCCATCAATGTCGCGAAATAGATCTCCTGCTTTGAAACTATCCCCACTGCATCATACACCCATTTTGCTAGAGACTGGCATCCACAATAGCAGATTTGTTGTCGCCCTGGATATATCAACCCGGCGAGATCGACCGGTCTCCCCCCAAAATGAACCACGATCTTCAAAATGAGACACCTTCCTAGCGATCAACTGGGGGGTTCTACCTCAGTTTTTCTACCTCAGTTTTTCTTAGTCCATATGGCGGTGGGTCAAAAGAAGGTACCCCAAAAGGAACCTGGTAAATGGAACCAAGGACTATACCTGCGGTCCAATTCCTGCTTTTATTCTGACCCACACCCATATCTGCGTACATCGAAAAAGCGTGTACCACTGAAAGCAAAGGGTCTCTTTGAGAG
Organism: Effrenium voratum; assembly: GCA_963377175.1. Taxonomy (NCBI): domain Eukaryota; class Dinophyceae; order Suessiales; family Symbiodiniaceae; genus Effrenium; species Effrenium voratum. The sequence continues at coordinate 2,216,564 of CAUJNA010003549.1, read as the reverse complement.
TAAAATGGGCTTCCGCCCCCTAGTCAGGTTCCATGCGGATGGAGTGTCAGGTGGATGGGAGTTTACGTGTCTGTGTCCTTTTTGAGGGGTACCCTTGATTGAAATTGGTGTCAAGGGAAACAAAAAGGACACCAAGCCTTACCGCGATTTTGGAACATAATGGGTTACTATGATCACTGTTGTTATCAACGTCAGCAACGGGTGGTTCCCTTGGCTTGAACCTATCGCTTAGGGATGACTCTGTCAATGGTGACGTTGACGTCCCATTCATCCGGAGACCTCAACAGTCAGGGGGGGTTCCATGTTGGTAAGGGAATGATCAATTTTGAGGGGTTCTTCTAAGTGGGGCCCTCCGGATTCATTGGAGGTTGATATCAAATAGGGCCAGACACAAGTGCCCAGTTCCCATTCGCTGAGCGCCACGCCATCTTCTGCACGCGCGTGGTAAGCTGGTTCCTCAGCCGAGCCAAGGTTGCACTCTGCGCGTTTGTGTGGTCTCACTTGTATTGGCCTTCAGGGTCTCTGGAGTGCATGGCCCGTCTTTTCCTTTTTTCCTTCTCCGGGTTACGTTGCTTACCCCTTAAAACTCCAAGCCCTGGGGAAGTTCTCATCTTTTACAGACTTTTTTAGCCCTTGTTACCCCAAAAGTCGAGAAACGTTTTGTGTTTTTAAGAGGTAAGTTTCCATTTTTCCTTCTCCGGGCTACGTTACTTACCCCTTAAAACTCCAAGCCCTGGGGAAGTTCTCATCTTTTACAGACTTTTTTAGCCCATGTTACCCAAAAAGTTGAGAAACGTTTTGTGTTTTTAAGAGGTAAGTTTGCATTTTTCCTTCTCCGGGTTACGTTACTTACCCCTTAAAACTCCAAGCCCTGGGGAAGTTCTCATCTTTTACAGATTTTTTTAGCCCAAAAGTCGAGAAACGTTTCGTGTTTGTAAGAGGTAAGTGTCCTTCTTTCCTTCTCCGGGTGACGTTTTGAGAAGCCCCCGATGTGGATGGCTCGTCTTTTTTCAGGGTACCCCAACATGGCGGCGTCCCTCTGGCTCCGCCTCCCACATGAGCCCCGCAAGGGCAGCCTCGATCATTTTTGTGGGCATGACCGTGGATTGGTCGGGAACTGAGCGGTTTCCCTTCAATTTCCAGGTCCTCCAGTAGAGATGTTAGCACAAGGGGCCCAACCTTTTTCTGCTTTGTCTATTTTAGTAGGGGTTTCCCCTCCCAACCAAGGGGTGAGAAAGGGCACCAATTGCCGGGGGACCTAGGAGATCTTAGAGTGATTGGCTGGACTGGAGATCTTTCTGCTCCCCTGCGAAAAGTGAATAACTTTTAGTGGTTTAGTTCGGAAAACCCATCAAAGTTGGCAAAAAGTTATTCAGTCCTAACAGCCAAGATGCACCAAAGAAAGCTTGATGTGAGCAGGAAATGGATCCTTGAAGCGAATTGACTTTTTTCTCCCATGCTCCCTACAGCAAGGTTCTAAAAGGGAAAAGGCTCAGAGCGAAGTCGGTTGAACAAATCCAAGCAAGAGGCATGTAACGCTTTCCGAAGGACATGGGCCCTTCTCCGCCGAGGTTTGTTTGACATACTGTCGATCGACGAAATCCTTTTCGCACCACAAAATGAAACCATGGTTGAAACCATAACGTTTCCTGGTATTTTATGGGGGGGAATCGAATCAGAAACCCGGGTTTCTTAGGTGGTGCAATTTATGGACTTCCGCCCTCCACAGTATCTTTCTATCCGCTTCCGGGGCTCTCTCCTTCTTCACTTCCCCGAAGTGGCAAAACCGAGTCTGAACTTGTCCCGGTAACCAGAGGTTTCCAACCATAATTCTAGGGGTTGATTCCCCATTCTTTTCAACCATTGTTCTTTCCAAAAACCGGCCGTTTCCCTGGGTTTCTGGAGGTTTCCTAGAAAGAAGGATCCCTAGAAAGAATGGGGAAGGTACCCCTAGAATAATGTAAAACGCAGAGCTAGCGATTCATACCGAAGGCTTGCCTACAGCGCCGCAACACCAAGCGGAAGCACCGGGCTTGAGTTGCCAATTAAAATGGTCCAGGCAATCCAAAAGTGACTGAAGGCCAGAAGCTCAGGAAGTGAGGCCTCCAGGGCTCATAGAAACTCTGAGGGTTTCGGTTGTCCAACCTAGATTTGCTCAGCCAAACATCACCTTGCTTTGCTCAGGTAAACTTGGCGATCAAAAGTGAAGTTCAAACCGAAAAGGGAAACTGCGGTCGTCAAAATGGAAGACCATCTGACTTGGTCATTTCCACAAACTCCGTGGTTAAAGGAGGAACATGTGTTGATCACTAGACAAAAAAATATGATATCAAGCCCACATTCTGGTTACAATGAAAGCAACCCCGGTGAATCGTGCTTGTGCCTCTTGCCATTAAGAAGTTAGTGCCTGAAGTCTCCATGACCCTTTAAACATGGGGGCATTGCCCCAAAGAAAGGGGTCATGACTCCATTTTTAGAGGGTCACCAGCAGACTCCAGGGACACAAGTCCCCGAGTGCAAACTCTTGAACGCTTTCCACTCCACTTCAGCCCTGCTCCAACCGCTCAGCGATCTCAACATCCCAGAAACAGAGGGGGGGGGCCGCCCAACAGAAGTTTCCTCTCAGGAGAGAGTTTTCATGTGCGGGGGGCCGGCTCGTCTTCTTTGAGGTTGGAACCCTCAAACACACGGTTTGCCTTGTTGGTTTCCCTTTGAAATTCAACAAAAAACAGGGGTGCTCTCAAAAAATGACACTCTCAAAACAGTGTATAATTTCATGACTATGTGTGTGTGTGTGTGTGTCGACTCTCTTCCCCTTTTCTATGGGGTAGAACATGATCCTCCATGTCCTTAAGTCCCAGGAAAAACTGAGCAAATATCTCCAGTAGTCATAGATGCAAACCAATGCCTTTCAGCAAATGGACATGATGATTGGATGGCTCGGAGTTGCGGACACTCACGCCCTTTTGCCGGCGAGCGCCCCATTCGCCTGACAAGGAGAGCCCCAAAGGCACGAATCCGGATCCAGATCACCGAAGGCTGATCCTTCGAGCAGTGAGTCTTGCAAATTGGCCAGACTTCAACTGCTATCAGCCGATCCCGATGCGGATAGCCATTCTCGTGCAAACCCCCTGGACTTCCACACTCTTTAGTCACATTTTGGGTCTGAATCCCAGTGCTTGGCGTTTCGCCACTATAGGCAACCCTGCGGTATGAATCGCTACCTCTTGGTTGTTCATTCTAGGGGTTGATTCCTCTTCTATTATTTTCAACCTTCTTTTCAAAAACCGATCGCTGCTTCCCCTCGGGTTCTCATGGCTTTCGGGAAAGATCCGGATCCCCGGAAAGAATGGAAATGGAAGTGTGCCCTAGATCTCATAGAACGCTTTTTCCTTTTGAACCCGACACACACAAACCCTCAACACACCAACCCTCTGGAAAGAATGGTTGGAAGTGTCGCCTAGAAGCATGGTTGGAATCTCCTGGTGGCCTACCATGGCGACAGGCCGCACGAAAATTCACAGCAAAGGGGCTTCCCCAACGAGACTTTTTGAAGAACCTCTTGTTCTAGGGGTACCTTCCAATTCCGAATCTTTTCAGGAAAGCATCAAAAAACCAGGGGAAACGGATCCGGTTTTCGAAAAGAAAAAGAACCGGAATCAACCCCCAGCAGCCGTGATTTTTGGGCAAAAGGGGGTATGGGTCCCAGCTGGAATGTGGGTGTCGTTTTTAGGGTAACCCTCGAGGCACCCTGAAAAACGACGGGCTGCCCTCAGATCCCCTGCTAAAAGTGAACAACTTTTAGTGGGTTAAATGGAAACCACTACTAAACACTAAAAGGCAAAAAAGCTAAGCCACAAAGATCCGTGTATTGAGTTGATTCCTCACAGCTGCATAGAACTGACCAACTTTTGGATGGTGCAAGTCGGTCAAAGTCAGCTTCCAACCCCAAAAGTGGTGGTTTTCCTCTAGGTTTCCCTTTTAACCAAGCGGGATAGGATACCCCTATGAACAACATGCACCCAAATACCCACCAGCTGAGCCGGCCGCTTGGCTTTCCGCCCGAACAGAAACTCCGCCGTCTCAGGCAGTTTTCTGGCGCTTGTGCTTCTGAACCATCGGCAAGCACTTCTCCACTGCCGCGTGCACGTGCTCCTGGCATGGCGATTGATTCACACGATGCCAGCACCACCCCCACCAACCCCCCACCCACCGCTCCCCCCCTCCCCCCCTTAGCATGGTCTTCCCAAATCAGACAATGATAAGGCACTGTAAACGCCTTGTGTTGGTAAAACCGGGGAGAGGCCGAGGCGACAAATCGTGATTGAGTTTGAGAATTAATTGGTGACCCCTTAAGAAGCATCATTTACATGCGCATGTATCTCCACCTCCCTATTGTAAGGTGTGTCCCATCACAGTGCATGGTCAACGCATTGCGAGTATGAAGAGGAATGTTGGCACAAACCGTATCTTTGTATAGGCACAATACGAATCGCAAATTCAATACTCTGAATAATGGGAGGGGTGCCAAAGGTTTGAGTTTGCTTGACCAGCAAAATAGGCCCTCCTTATGGGGGATTGCGGTAGACTCTTGCTCAAGCTGTTGCTTTACCTTTTCGGGAATCACATATATATATATGTATATAATATATATATATATGTATATATATACAATCACATGTATATATATATATATAGGGATTCCTAGACCTGCACTGGCCGCAGAAACTCTGAACCCCAATAGAAGCAATGCGAAAAAGGGCGCGCCACTGGAGGTCCGTGTATTGGGAACAATTCAAGTGCTTGGATGTTCTGGGACGAATCGCTAAATGGTGACTTACTTTACCATGGTAACTGGGTCACCCTCTCTCCCACCAACATAGCACCTGTTGAAGGGTACCTGGAAAATCAATTTGCCCCTGAAGGGACCTCTGTAAGAAATGCCATCTTAGTTGGAGGGAGGGCACCTGACTTTGGCAAAGCTAACCACGCGATTCGTCCCAGGCCATCCAAGAGTACATGTGAATCAGTGCTGTGGGGCCCCCAATTTTCTTCGGACAGCCCAAATCTGATCCCGCAACTCGCCTAGTGCTTTCAGGCAAGCCTTAAAAGGGTACCCACAGGACACCAGAAAGTGAAGTTTAGGGGCAAATGACTTACTATGCTTGCAGCTGGAAGCACTTTTTAGGCCAAAGGTGAAGAATCCGCTTAACAATGGACATCAGGTGCGTCAACGAGTGATGTTGGTGCCTTCCACAGCCGGACATATCAGGACACCTGCAACAGCGGACCCTCGACCGATATCTGAGCAAACAAACTGGCTTGAGAAAGGCCAACTCATTTGACACAATTTCATGGGCAGGCTGCAATCATTCATCAAGGAGGCTCAGGGGTTCGCCGAAATAAACGGTTTCACTCTTTTTCGCGTAGACCTCTAGTGGCCACTTGGAAAAGGGGACATTTGACGGAACTTACTTACATGTTCTGGGACGAATCGCTAAATGGTTCAGAATCCTGCTTTTGCCGGGGCCTTGCTTTGCCATGGTAAATGGGTTACGTGACTTTGGCGCAGCAAACCATTTAGCAATCCCTCCCAGGCCATCTAAGTATATTTGATCTTCAATCAGACCGCCCCTAAGAAAAAAGACAACGGAAGATAAGCGTCCATTTGCTTGTTCGCCCGTGGAAAACATAAGAACATATTTCCATTAGTGATCGATTCCCTTTAAAACCGACAAGGGAAAATCACAAATATTCTTAAGCACATGGAAGATCAGGGAACACCCCCCTCCCTGAAGGCCTGAGCCTCGGTTCTTCCTTTGAACCAATCGCTTTTCTAGTGCTACCTTCCATTCCCATTCTGTCCAGGGATCCGAATCTTTCCAGGAAACCATGAAAAACCCAGGGGAAACAGCGATCGGTTTTTGAAAAGAACGATGGTTGGAAAGAATGGAAGAGGAATCAACCCCTAGAAGCTCCCCCCTGGTTGGAAAGACTGGCATCGGAATCAAGCCTTAGAGCTTTGGTTGGAGAGCACGTTTTGCGCATCTCAAAAGGAACACCGTCCACCTGTTTGCGGGGGCAAATGGGTGTCTCTAAAGAAGCACACACGCCCCCCCCCAACAAACAAAAAACAACTTTTAGTACCAACTTTTTTCAGGACGTCTATTTTAGTAGGGGAACCCTCCCAACCAAAAAAGGGGTGAGAAAGGGCACCTAGCTGGGGGACCTAGTATAATCACCATGTTCTTACGGAACTCCTGATAGCTGCTTAGCTTCCTCCCAAACGAGAAACTGGGATAACCCCAGCTCGGAGTCTGGCTCCCTTCAAACCACCAGCTATAACCACTATAGTAGGTCATTAGGGGCAACCATCACGTGAAAGAAACAGCTATGAACCCCCCCCAACAGATATCTACTCCGGAATAGTAAGCTGGATGTGCCCTCTCAAAGTGATGAATTCCCTCTGGTTTCAGTCTAAACCAACCCAAGAAAGGGTTTATCAAGAATACTGTTAAAAGAAGGGGGTTCGAGTGGGGGGGCATGGTCCATTTGAAACTCCCTTCCTGAGTTCCTGGACTTGAGTCACTTTTTGGGGCTGGACCATGTTAGTGGTAAATAAAAGCTTGGACTTTTTTGGCCAGTCCACTCAGGAAGTGAGTTCCCACTACTTCCAGTTTAAGTTGACCCCAAGTTCATGAACCTCTGGTTGAATCATCTGGGGGTGTCCCCTTCTACTCGAAAACCGTGTCTTTTCTTCTTTTTTTTTTTTTTCGGGGGGAGGTTCGGGTCCCCCCAAAAAAAGACATGAGCCCCCCGCAAAAGGAAGCACTTCCACTTGGTTAAGACCCCCGGAAAAAAGGACATATTTCCAGTAGTGATAAATTCATGTTTAAACCAACATGGGATTAAGAAAGACAATCTTAAGCAAATGGAAGAGAAGCCATCGACCCGAACGCGCGTGTCCTCCAGGTGTTGGAAGTCCCCGAAGTTCCGGAAGTGGCCCCAGAACCGGTGCTCCCGCCACTTCAGCGTCGGCAGCACCACCGAGCCCACGCCTCGAGATCGAGCGACGCGACCAAACCGGTGACGCCGGTGTGCTTGGTGTGCTTGGTGTGCTTGGCGCGTGTATGTGTGTGCTTTGTTTTGTTTGTTTGGGCAGGGATGGGCTGTTGTTTTTTTCTTCTTTTTTATGTGTATTCTTTGCTTTGTTGGGGGGCGGGTTATGTGTGTATTTGTTGTATTTGTCGTTTCGCTTTCGAAATGAAATGAGGGATCCCCAAATAACTGATCATTACCATGGCAAGTTCGTTTTTACCCCCAGGTGAGCTTCCCATAAAATTCTGCAGACCCAGGTGTTTAAGGGTCAGAAGGAGACTGCCCTTTCCTCATGGTTGGAGGTGTCTATGAGGGGCCAAAGGTGTGACCGAGGTGTGGTCCAACTTCACCCAGCCGGCCATCCATGGGAAAAATGATGCAGTGGTGGCAATCCTTGTGCATGCGAAAGGTGTAAAGGAGCGCCGAGCCAAGCGCCGCATGGCATGGCGAGGAAGCTACAGCAGCTAGAGCAGTTGCAATCCATTGTGCAGTGAGCAGGGGTGCAAGTTCCTAGCAGGGAGCCGCGTTCTCTGTGGGGGCTGCCTTCTGAGTTGCGCCAGTTTCGGAGGCCGCACCTCTTGGTTGACGTTGAAAGGGGAGCAAAAAATTACACTTTAGCAGTTAAGTGGGGATTTCCCACTAAACCACAATAAGCAAAATGTAAAATGTTTCCCAACGACAACCATGACCTCCTGGTGCAAGGACGCTGCCCGCTAGCTTTAGCAGGGGGAGTGCCGCCAGGGCGGTGCAGTGTCTTGCTCCCCGAACATGAGACGCATGTGCAAGGGGCTGTGAGCGAGAGAGTGCGCGTCTATTCTCCCCCGGAAACAAAAGAAATGAAAAAAAGACAAAAAAAAACAAACAAATGACAAATGAAAAAACAACTTGTGGTTTCCAGGTGTGTCTATTTATCTGATTTGTGGCGGATCGATGCCTGATGAGAGCCCCCTGCCTCCTTCCTGAGGGGTTTCTAGATAGTGCCAACTCTTGATTTGACTAGGCCATGTCTGGTAATTCCCCGGGCAAATCACTCGTCAGCCATGGTCCCTACAGGGTTAAAACGGATCTCAAGCACTCACGAAAGGTGGGTCTACCTACCGCAATCCCCGTTCAATACAGAGCCTGAAAACCCCAAAATGCCCTTTTCTCATGGCCTCTGGAGATCTAAGAAATCACTTCTTGATGCACCTGCTCATACACAAGTGCAGGGTTGTGCGCAATGGGATTTTCCTGAACCAAGCTAGGTTCCTTTGCTTCAATCCCTCAGTTTGGTTCAGAGCCCTTTAAGAACAGCCCTTGGAGTTGGTCGATGTTCAGAACTACCTCGAGTTTGCTAACATGCAATGTGTGTTTTGGGTTCCATAGATCCGGTTGGTCTCCTTTTTTCCATCTAAAACCACAAGGGGTACCCTTGGCCTCAAACAAGACGAGCCACCTTTTGGTAGTTTCAACAAACCGGCTGGACCAACTCCAAGCCTGCAGGACCCCAAGTTGCCTTACGAGGACTTCCGTTTTAGAATGCGTTTGCATCCAATCGATTCCCTTTCAAACCAGGGAACCATATGGAAGAATTAAACATCTGAAACGCAAATGGAAGCGCTTGCCAGGATGACATGTAGGCGTTGAGGAACCCCGGTGTCCCAAAACCACACAAAACGGGGGGGGGGAGGGTAGCTCTTTGCCTCTAGGCAAAAAAAAGGGCGAGCCCATGTGAAGGCTCCGCTTCTTCAGGAGGATGGATTCACAGGGTCACTTTTGTGTTTTCTAGGTTTTTTTCTAGATTTTCTAGGTTTTTGTCTCTAGGTTTTCTAGTTTTTTTTCTTTTTAATTCCCCAACAGCTGAAAGCTTTGGGGTCTCAGCCCAAATAGGCTCCAGGGTGGTCCGGGGCGGCCCTCAGGTAAGGTTCCACGAGGGTTCCACGAGGGTTCCACCAGGGTTCCGTGAGGGTTCCACGGGACTAAAAAGAGCACCGCATGCTGTTGGGGATATCACCAGAGCTTATTTTTCTCTAGGGCTTTTTTTTCCTAGAACCAACCAACCAACCAACCAACCAACCGACCAACCGACCAACCAGGGGACCAGCCCTAGCATAACAACCAGCCCTAGGAAAAAAACAAAAACGGATCCGTGATTCGAAGCCTCCACCCAAATCGCTCCCGCTACCGAAGGCGCCTGCCAAGAACTGGGCGACGCAGGTCACTAAGGCATCCAGTTCGCTGCAGGGCAGCTCCGGCCAGTCCTTCAGTTGAGATTCGCGGAGTGGTCCTTCAGTTTTTGTTGATGGGGGGGGATAAGGAACCCTAAGCTAGGTCCTCCAGATTTGAGAGGTTAGCATAAGTTGGTACCCACTGTTTTCAGGACGTCTATTTTCGTAGGGAACCGGAACCCGGGGTTGCTAGCCATAGCAAAGGGTTACCTGTATAGTGGCTGGAAGCACTGACCTAGGCTCCCCAACTGAACGGGGGACCAAAAAGTGATTCACCCAAACAACTTGTACTAGGTCCCCCAGATTTGAGAGGTTAGCATAAGTTGGCACCCACTGTTGTTCAGGACGTCTACTGTAGTAGGGTTGAACCCTCCCAACCAAAACAGGGGGTGAGGGGCACCTGGCTGGGGGACCCAGTTAAGTTTGATTCGGGGAGTGGTCCCAGGGGTTTGGCGGGGGGGTCCCTACGGAGCCCGAAGGAAGCCTATCCAGGTGTTCAGCAAGGTTCGTACTTGGGGTTGCAAGCTACTTAGTAAGGTTCTGACCATGGTTCTCAGGAACCAACCCCAGTTACCCCACTCCAAAAATGTGGGGCGGGGGAGGGGTTTGTAGTCTACGTACCAAGTTGGTTGACCATCTCAGTAAGAAGCGGGTGGTCCAAGGTGGGAGGGGGGCGGGGGGGAGTTCCCTAAGGCTTCCTCTGGATTGCTAAGCAACCCTACTTGGGTGTTCGGCCGGTGTTAAGTTGTTGGAATTAAGTCCCCGTAAGTGGGGCTAACCTTGTTATTTCGTTCATTAGCGGGATATAACCTGGGCGGGGAACCTGCTACTGACTTAGCCGATCATCCGGGCTCTCAACCACCGCACCGGTTAGGGATTCCAGTTGCAATGGAACCGTAAGGAACCATTCAGGCTTACCCTTGGTTCGGATTGGTGGCTTTTGACGGATGGGGGAATCGTACAACTTTGAAGCACGGACATCAGCAAACTAGGCAAAACCAACGCAAAAAACATACAACATAGGCACACCCAAAATTGACAACTATTCGAAGCAAAACAACATCAGCGAACCAAGCAAACACAAACAAGCAAGCAAGCAAGCAAGCAAACAAGCAAACAAACAAACAAACAAAGAGGAAAGCAAGCAAAACAACATACAAAACAAGCAAACAAACAAACAAACAAACAAGCAAACAAACAAGCAAACAAACAAACAAACAAACAAACAAACAAACAAGCAAACCGAACAAACAAACAAACAACCAAACAAACAAACAAACAAACAAGCAAACAAACCGAACAAACCTACCAAACGGACAATCAAAACAAAGCAATGAACTAGTGAGCGCATGCGGGAAACGGAAGCATCAATGGAATGCCAGGAGTCACCCCCCTCCTGAAGTCCATTCTAAGGAGGTGGGGATCCAAAAAAGCCCTTTCAAGGCTTAAGTTTTCGCACACCGATGTCGCCTTGTGCCTGTTGAGCAGAGCAAAGCAAGCGAACGAGTGAGCAAGCAAGCGGACAAAGACACAAGGCACAAACACACACACAACCAACCAACCAGGCAGACAGAGTGACAGACAGACAAACAGACTGACTGACAGACAGGCTGACAGACATGGAAACAACCAATCAAGCAAACAAACAGACACACACAAACAAACGGACAAACAGACAGACACAAACAAGCAGACACACAGACAAACGGACAGACAGACAAACAGAAAAAACTGCAAACAACAGACAAACAGACAGACAGACAGACAGGCAGACAGACAGACAGACAGACAGACAGACAGACAGACAAAACAAGTAAAGAAAGAAATGATGAAAACAGAAAAAAAGGAAACACACAACACCAAAGCAAACTAAACCAAACCAACAAACAACCAACCAACCAACCAAACAAACAAACATACTCGGCACCTTGACACCTCTCGCCTTTCGCTTTTCGCCGAGGCGCCGGATCCATGAGCAGCCGCGCCACCGTGGCCCGCACCAAGCCTTCCGTGACCCGCTGCCGCTCG